>CAUYRH010012102.1:0-35147 GCA_963574655.1 Perodicticus potto | reverse complement strand
TGTTTCATTCTGGAAAAAGTCTATTCACAGACATAAGTGCTACCAAAGATGGTTGCCATTTTGAGTGCATGGTTCCTGAGATTAGGATATGTCTCAGGGGAGAGATGCATAGAAATTAGGAAGGCTGCTTGACTGGAATGCGTCTTTCAGAGAGTCACAATTCTGCAGTTCAGCCAGTTACATTTGGTAAATTATATCCACATTTTCTCTCTTTTTTTTCTTTTTTTTTTATTTCAAGATACTTTATTCTTAAAACAGGTCACGACACTAAGCTTTGGGCCCATTCTGCCAATGTACAAGCTACTAATGCTTGCTGAGCAGCAGAGGGGTGCTCTTTCATAGCATGTCTGAAAAGTGAATAAAAATCCATATAAAACAAATATTCAAACAGTTTCCATAGGAACACAGATAAGTGTGACCCCATCTCCTAATCTTACATATTGCTGCATCTGTGCCAACCCTACTCTTACAAAGACATTTCAAAACTAGCAATAATTAAGTTAAATTGTCCCCCCAAATCCCTTAATCCAAGCTAAACTCACAGTTAACAGCTGCAGAATGATATCTACACATTAAAACTAACTGAAGCACAAGTTGCTGGGTGACGTTTCATTCCACTTTCCCAAGCACAAGACACAAGCAGAGTGCCAACGTCCTGCTCTTCTACTTCGGGTAGATAGTCGGGGTTCTGGATTTGCTGCACAAGTTGCCATGTCGGTCCTGACATCACATAGTAGATTGTCGGCCTCTGGAATCCATTGAAAGAAGCAGCAGCTACAGTATAAGCACCCATATTTTCAAAGATGCCCACATGCATTTCTGGCAGGTCACAGTGCTCAACTATCCAGTCAAAGCCATCGCTTGTTGGTCCCCATATGCTGGATGAATAATACTTCTCATCTGGTTTAGGTCTGTTTTGCAGAAGAGGCTTTATATGAGCATGATCGTAAAGGATGAAATTAAACGATCCATATACTCCATCACTGATGTAATAAATAAAGGTTTGTTCACTGGACTCATCTTCATCATCAGAGCCTATCTGTTCCTTTAATATAATTTTTTTTTGGCAATGATATTAACTGCAAGTGTGAAGGCTGATGCAACATAATATCTGTGTGGCTCAGCTATGATTCTCACTCCAGAGTCTGATGGAAAGTACTTGTCCAATTCTGGGTTCATTACACCAGTGATCTCTTCAAATCTAAGCTTCACATCCTTAGATTCAGGAAAGCCACCACCAATATCAAGGAGGTACATGCTGAAACCAACCTCAGCTCCCATGTCAAAGACACAGCGGGCATCAGAGATTGCCTGCATGAAGGTCTCAGGATCAGTACAGCCACTTACAACATGGAAGCTGACACCAATATTTAGCTCTTTTACCCATTCCAAAAGATGTCTTCTGGTTTTGAGGGTGGCACCAAATTTAACACTGAGTCGACAGACTGCTTTGGAATCATCAGTGGCAATCCTCAAAACCAACTTGGCCTTTGAATGTGCTGTGGCAACTTTCATCAACTGGACTTCAATGTCAAAAGTCATCATCTGGACCCCATTATTGGCAGCATACTTAATTTGAGACACTTGTTTATAAGGATTTGCATAGATAATCCTCTCTGGAGGTACCCTGAGACTTTGCACCAATTGTACTTCAGTCTTGCTAGCACAGTTAAATCCTGCCCCAGTGGCAGCGAGGGTCTTCACAATGGCTCTACTGTCATTACATTTGACTGCATAAAAGGGAGTGACACGAGGAAGAGCTTTTAGCCATCTTTGGTGTTTCTTCAGATTATCTGTCTGCTACATAGAAGGCATCCTTATCATCAGAAGAGGAAACCATTGATTTTTTGATCCAGAATGTCCTTGGCAGTAAAACCTTTATCAAGCAAGTGGCAGTCAAACTCTTCATTACTAATGTTGTTCATGGTTTCTTGATGTTTCTTTGAAAAACTAAGAGACAGAATTTAAAGAAATAATTCCAGCTTCTCACAAAGGCAATTCTCCAGGAATTCTGAATCCCACTGCATGTGTACTCTGAGAAACAGTGGAAACGTTCTTAGAGTATCCGGGCGCCATAGGCCAGTCCCATGGAGAAGCCAGAAAGCCAGAGCTGAAAGAGCACTAGGCTGCCCCTGCCTCACCCTGCAGCGCCTGGCTCCTGCCTGCAGGAGACGCCAGCCGAGGCGGTGCTGGAGGCCTGGGTGGCGACTTCAGGGACTGACCTCTACATTTTCAATGCCAATAGAAAATGGGTTATGGAAAAGCTGTATGTCCTTGTTCATGGAGATGAATTATTGTACACAGCTATGATTCAATTAAAAAATAATAATAATAAATAAATAAATCTAAATTGGAACTCCTTTTGCACCTTTTCCAGTGAATCCACACGTTTTGTTCGGGAATGCAACCAATGGTTTTTCCGCTAACAGATTTTGCAGCCTGGGATGAGTCCACTGCTAAACAGGACAGGCATTGGAGGCAAAAACACCCGGCGGGCCGGATAAACGTCCTCGGTGGGCCTCATGTGGCCCACGGGCTGTAGTTTGAGGACCCCTGCTATATTTGTTAGTTACAAATAGTACAAAGCATACTCAAGCAAAGGCAGTAAAAATTGAAACATCTAGAGATAAAATGTAAATTTCAAGCATGGTTTGATCAGGCCTTTATCTCTCATTTTCCACCCTTCTCTTGTTCTTGCTCTTGTACGTCTCAGCTTTGCCCTTCAACTGATTCCCTCCTGATTGCAGGTCAGTCCACCTCCTACCTCCTTCTTCATTCACATTCAAGGGAGGAGGGCAAGTTCTTCCCCTAGGCTCCTGGTGGAAGTCTGGGTTTTCCCTGGTGAATGTATCAAGCCAAACTCTTCTGTCTGACCAGAGGAATCTTCCATGCACTAATTGGTGTAGGCCTAGATTAATACCCTTTTCTCAATCCTTCTCCCTTTGAGGAAGATGGGAGTCCAGGAATTGCCAAGTACCAGTCAGGTGCATTTCTGGGTCTGAGGCTAACTGATGTTATTTGAGAGTTTGGATTGGGTGTCCTAGAGGAAAGTATAGATAATCGTGTTTGTTGAGCACTTAGTGTGTGCCAGCACCCTTGAATGTGCTGTCGGTGTAATTTTTCATTTAATTCTTTAAATAAGTTAGTGATTTATTTAAACTGCATTTCTGTGTATACTTGTAGGAAGGTATTGGGTTGGGGTTGGAGTTTGGCTCAACTATCCACAAATATTTTATATGCCTATTTGATTCTTGCAGGTATTACAGGAAATACTGTTACAGATTTAGGACTCTCAGGAGTTTTTCAATGACCTAATGTAACTGTGTAATTTATGTGTGAGGACATGAAATCTTTATAAAATGTGACCACTGTCTTATTGCACTCCACTGTCCGAGTGGAAACTAGAATGGAAGGAGCAAATATGTGGCATAGCTGGCACCCTTGGTAGACATTGCTGATTGATCATACATCATAAGTGATCATACAACCCATGAGTCATTCAGAACCGTCTGAGCTCACTGCCATCCTTAGACTAGAACTCAAGCTGTCGGCCCTGGCCTGTTGTTTATGTGATGTCTTAATGGATAATCAGAACTCTAAGAGAACAGATCTTTGTCCAATAAAGAGTATTGACTTCTCAAAGAAGTACCTAATTTGAAAGCTGAAAACCTCAGGTGTGGAGCCAGCTTACCTTCTCCATTTTTATAAACATTTAAGATGTTTGTCATTGAACAGTAAGAATTGTTCAGTTTTTACTAATTGTTATAGCTCAGATGCTTCTTACAAAAAATTACATGTTATATCTACAAGAAACAGAAATGAAGTTGTCCCAGTTTTGAACCTCACTTAGTTAAATTTTGAATTGATAAATGATCCCAATTTGTGGCAGGCACCTGTAGTCCCAGCTACTTGGGAGGCTGAAGCAGGAAGATTGCTTGAGCCCAAGAGTTTGAAGTTGCCGTGAACTATGATGCCATAGCACTCTACACAGGGTGACAGAGTGAGACTGTCTTAAAAAACAAACAAACAAAAAATAAACCCCCCCAGAAACTAAAACAAAATATTTCGAAGCATATTTTATTATCTAGAAGGTAACTTTGTATTTTCTTAATACTGAAGATTAGAATATTTCTATCAGCAAAGTTGAACAACTTTGTAATTAAACATGAACAAAATGAAAATAAATATTGGCAAGCAGCAACATGAACGCTTTTTAGCACTTTTTCATATACACAAGAACAAATGAGCAAAATGTAATTAAGTTACCAGTACTTGAGAATGCAAAAGAATTGTAAGCTGAACCCTATAAAGTTTTTTTAATTAAAAAATGGAAAAATTTAAAGATGTATATTAGATTTAAGAGAAAAAGCATTCATTGTAATAGTAGATAAAAAAATGAATACATATATTTTTAGATCGGCTCGGCGTCTGTGGCTCAACGGGCTAAGGCGCCAGCCACGTACACCTGAGCTGGCAGGTTCGAATCCAGCCCAGGCCCGCCAAACAACAATGACAGCTGCAATCAAAAAATGGCCGGGAGTTGTGGTGGGCGCCTGTAGTCCCAGCTACTTGGGAGGCGGAGGCAGGAGACTCGCTTGAGCCCAGGAATTGGAGGTTGCTCTGAGCTACAATGCCACAGCACTCTCTCCAGGGTGACAGCTTGAGGCTCTGTCTCAAAGAAAAAACATGTATTTTTAGATCGTTGTTGTTAGTTAGAAGTAGACAGCAAGATGCAGATAAGTAAGCCTTGATCCAGGTAACGTATTTTTTGAGGGAGGCATAAATAAGCATATTTGACAAGAAATAGTGCATAATATGTATATTAGTTTTGTCTTAAATTAGATTTAGACAGAATTAATTATTTTTAACGGCTTTTTTTTTTTTTTGGAGTTTCTTGCTGGGGCTGGGTTTGAACCCACCACCTCCAGCATATGGGGCCAGCACCCTACTCCTTTGAGCCACAGGCGCCACTCCTATTTTTAACGGCTTTTCATTCGTGAATAGCAACCATTATTTGGATCTATTGTGTTAAAAAAAAATTCAAGGTACATGCTTATTTTCAGCAAAGTACCTTTTCTATATTTATAGAAATCATTTTAGGGAGAACCTGAATCATATATAGGTATTTAAAATCCTTGCTTTTAGGCAAAGTATGATTTATCTGCTCTAAAATTATCTCAGGTCCATTATTAACAGAATTATGTTGCAGTGAGAGAGTTTACTTAAATTGTAAAATTTAAGTATATTGGGATTTTTCAAGTAGTATTGTTAAGGATCCGGGTGGGGCAAAATTAAGATGTTTCTCTTAGATTTTTATTTTGTTTCCTTTTTTTTTTTTTTACTTGTTTTTTTTTTTTTTTTATGAAATGTTGGTCAGGCTGGAGTACAGTAGGATAGCTCATAGCTCACTGCAGCCTTCCAACTTCAGGGCTCAGCAGTCCTCCTGCCTCAGCCTCCCGAATGTGTGTACACCACACCTGGACTTATTCAGTTTTTGTTTGAACAGAATAACAAATATTGGCTTAAAATGTATATGTATCAAATGAGTTCTTTGAGCTAAATCTGCCTGAAAGAAGCATTGAACATTAAGTGGGGTCTCAGACTCCAGCCCAGATTCATAGTATTTGTCATTATTTTCATGTGGGGAATTTTGTCTACCTTAAACAAACTAGTTGGAATTCATGTCCTGTTGTGTGATTTATGCTCCTTATTGTAGAAGTATGTCTTCCTGATGCTATTTTACTGAATTGTAGTGTCTCAAAATGAGAAAAATATAGTGACTTGTTAATGGCACACTAAGGAGGTAGAAGTGGGGCTTGTTTTAGTGCACAAATGATCCATAAATTAAGCTAATATGTTGTTGCTTAACTATAATTTTTAAAAGAGACTTTCTCCAACTTTATATATTATGAGGCTTTCATGTAATCTTAAAGAATGAAATATTACCCACGAGCTTGCTGGTTTTTTTCTTTTGTCCAGTATTTCTTTCCCTGCATCTTTGCTCTTTGCAGACTCCTTTTGTCCAGAAAGGATTTGACAACAATTTCAGTACTACCCATGAATCAGTGCCCATCTCCCTCATCTGTTATGCCATAGACATTCCCTTATTGCATACTAGTAAATCCAGTAAAATCTAGATATTAAAGTGTAACCTGTATAACAAAACTAAAATTTTATCTTTTTGTGCAATTTCATAAATGTTTTTTCATTTTGCTGATGGAATGACCCTCAAAGAATGACCTTTTGATGAAGATCAACTAGGAAACCAACATTGGTGTATTAGTATTAACTGAACTCCAGACTTTATTCAGAGGTCCCCAGTTTTTCCATTAGTTTTCATTTCTGACTCCATTATTCTACTGAGAACTCCACATTTATTTTTGTGACTCATTTTAATCTTTCTTGTTTTTCATGACTAACATTTTTGAGGCGTACCGGTCAAATATTCTGTAGAGTGTTGCCTAACTTGTGTTTGTCTTATTCCTCATGAGTAGACCAGGGTTATGGATTTTTGGAAAGAACACTGAGGAGATGATACACCCTTCCTATCATATCAAGCTGTCCACGATCACCACTTGCTTCCCCGGGGATGTTAATTGTCATCTCTTGGTTAAAGTGGTGTCTGTCAGGCCTCTCCACTGTGAAGTTACTATCTTTCTCTTTCTCTACTAAATCTTTGCAAGAAAGTCAGTATGTTCTACCATAGATGGAATTAAGCTTCACTTCTCAGGAAGGCCAACTATACTTCTGACTCTCGGCCTCTACCCAAGGGGGAAATACCTGGGCATGGTGACCAGGGTCTAGTAAATTTCTGTGGACTGCAGGAAGTTACTCCACTCAAGCATTACCTTCTGTATAAGTTCTGTCGGAGGGAAGTAGGTTCCCCCCTTTGCATACTGTGAAATACCTGCATCCACCTACATTAGCCCTTCATTGGACTGTCCATTATATAGTCAGTTTCTTGAGGGCCTGCATTTTATGTTGGTATATGTCCGTTATAAAGGCCTATAATCATAGCAGAAACTACTTATTGAACTTTTTTGTTTTTATGATGCTCTGAGTTCTTTACATAGATTGTCTCATAATCCTCACAATCACCCTTGATATGGAGACGTCATTGTACAAATGAAGAGCTGAGCCACAGGCGGCTTAAGTTTTCCAAGGAAACCCGGAGGGATCTCGGGCAGACCTGTCTCCTAGAACGGATTTTTTAGCATCCTTCCTGGTATTGAGCAGAGTATATATTTAAGTGAGGATGATGCTTTGATCAATAAGACAGAGTTTCCTCTTTGATTGCCATTCTTTGACTGGACAGCTCTGGTAAAGCATAGGAAAAAAAAAAATAGAGTGATTTAAATATGTTTTACAAAGGCATTGAAAGAGAAGCTCTTGCTGCACCTTTGTTTAAAAAACAACCACCATCACCGCCTTTGGTGGGCTTGTTAAATTCACACACATACTCTTTCATGTTTATCCCATATTTGGAGCTTATTTTTCTATATCATAGTTCAAACTAATTTATTAACGAAAAAAGGAAAGGAAGATTTATTTCTGAGGTTGACATTGTAATTCTAGTGACCAAGTGAGTGAGGGATACTTAGTAAGAAGTCAACAGATAGATATATAAAATTAATAGTAAAATAATGCCCAGAGAACATATAGTGTCATTAGAAAGGAGAACTCCACTGCTCTTTAACCTCTTCCTTTAATTCACTTATTTGTAAGTAAAAAATATGTTAGGACTCCATGTTAGACATTGGTATGAAATTGAACAAGACCTAGGAGTAACCTATTCTTGTAGAGCAGGTGTCCTCAAACTACAGCCCACGGGCCACATGCAGCCCACCAGGTGTTTTGGCTGCAGGTGCCTGTCCTGCTTAGCAGCCCACTCGTCCCAGGCCACAGTGCACATGTGTGGAATGTGCGCCGCACTCTCCAACTCGCCTCCTTCTCTCTGTCTCTCAACTCCTCCTCTTAATCTCCGGTGAGACTGAGACTGGTGATCGGACGAGCTTGCCTGTGCAGAGCCTGCTGCTGTCTGAGGACCGAGGTAAGAACAAGTTAGGATTTATTTATTTATTTATTTTTTGAAGTTAAGAGGTCTATTTTTTTTTTTTAGGTTAGTAGGGCCTTTTTTGTGGTTAAGGGGGGCTTTTTTTCCCTGAAGTTAGGAGGTCTTTTTTTTTTGGCAGATGGGGGCGTCTTTTTTTTTTTTTTTTAATTATTGTATTTGTATTCCCCCCCACCCTTTTTTTTGTAGTTTTTGGCTAGGGCTGGGTTTGAACCCACTACCTGTGGTATATGGGGGCGGCACCCTACTCCTTTGAGCCACAGGCGCTGCCTCTGTTTTGTTTTTTTACTTCAAAATAAGATATGTGCAGTGTGCATAGGAATTTGTTTTTGTTTTTTTTTTAAACTATAGTCTGGCCCTCAAACAGTCTGAGGGATAGTGAACTGGCCCCCTGTTTAAAAAGTTTGAGGACCCCTGTTGTAGAGTTTCCCACCTTGGGAGGAAGGCATGTTGCAGAAGAAGCAATAAATTGCAATAGTGATAATGAGGTCCAAAGAAACCCAGAACCTCTGTATGTCCCTGACAAAGGGACATTTACACTGAGTTCAAACCTTTAGCTAGGGGTTTCAGATACATTTATTGAATCTATTAAAAAGTAAATACTTTTCATCCTAAGTTAAATGAGGAACACTGTTAGATTCCCATGGCACTTGTAGGTTGGCAATGTGTCTCTATCAAGATCTCATTCCTAGAAGACCTTTAATAGGTGAATAGGAAATTCCTGTTGGCAGCCCATTCTGCCCTGTGATTTCTCCTCAGACCCTACCTCTTCCCTTTTGGAAATGTATCCTTGTACATTAGGTTATCAAGTGAGAGCTTAGTGAGCTGTTCACAAGGGGTCTCACCAAGAAAATGCAAATATCTAGCCTGTTCTAAGAAAGAGTCAGTAAGAGGAAACTAAAGGGCAAAATGAATTCTCTTTGGCATTTTATGTGGGTAGTGTCATAACTGAGAGAGTGTCACTAATTGCTCCTGGTTCCCCCTCCCCCAGTGCCAAGTAGGTTTAAGTTAACCACAGTTTTTATTTAGTGTCATGTTTTTTACTTAAAAGCATTTACTCAGAGTTCTGAAAAACAAAGCATTCAATACCGTGAGACTTGTGCAACTGCAAATGATTAATGATATAATTTTCAGTCTTTTCTAAAGTGTATTAACACCAAAGAGATTTATACAGTGTGGAATGGCAATGGTGCTTCGATGTGAGAATAGGTAATCAATACCTGCAAGCTTGGAAAAAGTGTTCTATTTCCTCCGCCAATGACATAGGGGTTTTTGCAAAGCCCGGGTGTCTAGAGCATGAAGTGCTCCAAAGAAGAATTAATTTAAAATCTGAAGTGGAAGATCAGTTTCAATTAAAATTACACTTGAATGTATATTGAGTGGAAGTGTGAAAGCAAGCATGTAGTCTGCTTAAATCTTCAGATTGTTACCAGTGAATAAATGAATCCCATTGGTATGAAGTCTGATTATATTTTTATAGAGTGCTAAATTATATTTCACCTATGTCTGGAAGTTTATGAGAAATAATATGAATGGCAAGTACTTTTCTGATGTGACAGAATATTTTTTCAAAATTATTACTAGTTGTAGGATAATTATCAGGTGACTGTTTTTTCAAATGATGACTTGCATTTATTACTTGGAGTCATATATATTTGGAGTTATTTGACTGTGTCCTGTGCTATTTTTCCCCATCGAATGTGATTTTATTTTACTGGTAAATTTCTGGAAGGCATTTAATGTATACACACATACACATAAGATTAAAACATTCGTTTCCATAATTCAGACATAGTATAGGGGTCAATGTCATTAACTAAAATTTATATTTTGATCAGCCATCCACTAGATCAGAGATGGATTTTTTTAGCATCTGGAAGAAAATGTAAACCATGGGTAGGAAAGTTACATCCGTTATGTCCTTTCTTTTTTTTCCTACAAATATAGATTGAAGATGAAAATAAAATTTAGCTAAAATATAAGCAAATGCAGTCTGTCCTTTTATGACCAGTCACAGTCTTAGGGGATTTTACAAATTCCCCTACTGTTGAAATCCACAGGAAAGACAACAATGATGTCAACTTTTTCTAGACATTCTTATGGCACTTATAAATGTGCTCCAAGGTTGCTAGACCATTGCCTGTCAGCTAACTGGTTTTTTTCTGACAGTCTGCTTTTATCTAATTTGGGGTTGAAGATTAGGGTAAATGACTCAGGAATTATTCCCAAATTGAGGTACTGCCAAGTATATGAATCCTTTGTAAGGAGCTATGTCAATTGCTCTTAAGCCATGAAGCTTCCATTACCATGACTGAAAAGATTTCCTGAGCTTCTTCCTTTTTTTGTGGTGAGGTATGTCGGACTTAGAAGACAAGGAGAATATCCTGGCAAATGATTGCATGGTGGCAGGATGGTCACTACGTAGGTACTACGTAGTTTCTTACCTACTATTAAACTAACGAGATTAGGAGAGACACTGCTGAACTGGACAAGGTCTCCTGTGTTTTCCATCATACCAGGTGAGGTGTTTAATGAGGCACAAAAACACCCAATCCATCAGCCAGTATTTTGGTACATATGTATATACATTACACTAAACATAGAAACTTAAGGCTAAAAAGCCTTGGAGATATGTATATGTATATACATACACTAAACTTTATTTTGTGAAGTCTATGTGTTACCTTCTAAAAATTGTAAGGTTTCAACATATTCTATATCTGATTCTCAAAAAAGGATTCATCTTAATCTTTCCAGTGAAAGTTACGTCTTTTCAACAAACTATTCCTGCTTTCTTATGTCAAGAAGGTTTAAAGTGTAATGCAGAAAAATCTTAAGCTTGTTATCAACTTCTTCATTTCTAAACAGGGCAGAAAGGCAAATGCAGTAGGTCTTCTGTACTTACACTTGGTTGTTACCTGTTAGAACTTTGCTTTATGGTACCCTTCTCTTCCTTTATTTCTGTGGCCTGTGTCCTCCCAAAAGGCTTTATGTGAATGCCAAGTCTGAAAGTAACTTTAAACTCCATCTTTTATAAGAAATGGGGATTGAGCAGGAATGCTGAGCGCCTTAACTCAAGTGTGCAAACCATGGCCAAATTGAAGACTCTTTCGAGGTTAGCCAAGGGAAAAGCATGTCTCATCGCCTCCCTCATTTGTAACAACTCCCATCCAGTCTTGTGTTGGTTTTCACCACCTCTTCAAGTTTACAAACCCTGATGAGTTAAGAACAAAGTTGTACTTAGGCTATTGTTCACAATAGCAAAACATGCTAAATTAATTAAAATGCTTTCTTGTGAATAAATACTTTGCTTCTTTTAGAAAAGTTATTTAAAATTTTCAGAAATGAGAACAACACTGACAGCCCTTCTGCACGACTCCCTTAATCTGATTAAAGATAGAGTTAGCAAGTGTTTGATTGCAAATCAAGAAGGAAAACTATCTTAAGTAACATATCTTTTTTTTTTTTTCCTGAAATCTTCTTGCCACATCAAGCAAACGGCTTTGTTCTATAGTCTTCAGTACATTGACCTCTTTGGGGTGGGGACAGTGGGAGATGAAGTATTTGACTGCCTTAGTCTTATTCCTTCTGCCATGAGGTTTGAAGTGTTGTTTTCTTTCAACAGGTGCCTATGGTCCTGAGCACTGGGTCACGTCTAGTGTCAGCTGTGGTGGCCACCACCAGTCTCCTATAGACATTTTAGACCAGCATGCACGTGTTGGGGAAGAATACCAGGAACTGCAACTTGATGGCTTTGATAATGAATCTTCTAACAAAACCTGGATGAAAAACACAGGGAAAACAGGTAGACTGTGCCTTCTTTACTTGTCCATGTTGACATGAAATAACTTTGGGTGCCTCTGGTGTTTGCCTTAACCATGACTTGCTCCTTGAATAATGCACATTGCCCTAGGGACCCTAAGTCACCCCTTGGTTTTAGAACCAGCTGTGTGACATTGAGTAAATTACTTAACCACTCTGTGCCATAGTTTTTAAAAAAGATGTAAAATGTGGATAATGAAATGAATATCATCAACCTTGTTAGGGTTGTAATGATAAAATGAGTTAATAGATGTAAGGTGCGTAGAGCAGACCTTGGGAAATATACCTAATATGGCAGCCCCTAGCCTCACATGGTATTTAAATTTGTTTTAATTAAAAGCTAAATATGGTTAAAATTCAGTCCTTCAATTGTACAAAGCTCATTTCAAGTGCTTATCAGCCACCTGTGACTAGTGACTACCAAGCACAAATTATTCCAGAAAGTTCTGTTAGCTGGGTTTGTACCCTATGTGCCCACGTGTGGAGAGCAGGCTGTGAGACAGGCCTAGCCTGTTCCTCGCAGCCTGGGGAACATTCAGAGAATGAACCCCTAACTGCTTCTCCTCCTTTCCCCAAACAGCCATATTCCTCTCTTCCTGCTCCCTCTGCCAGAAGTCACCTAGCCCCTTCTTCGTCTAGTTAACTATGCAGAGATTCTTGAGATCTCTCCCTTCTTTCTTCTTGTCATATGCTGACAAAGTTAAGTAGTAACCACTAAGTCACATAGTTCTTCCTGTTTTGTTAACTATGCTGGGATCCTAGTGATTTTTCCCTTCTTGTTTCTTGTCATATGTTAACAAAGTTGAGTAGAAACCATTAACAAGATGGTTTGTCTTTGCTAAAGTTACTTACATTTTCCTATTGTACTGTAAGACCAAAACTATGTCTTTTGTTTATGCTATTTCCCCATGTTGTCTATGCCACCCCCCACCCCCACAACCCTATACAGATACTATAAAATAAAGCTGATTTTGTGCTTTGGTGCTGGCTGCAGCCATCAGCTCAGCCAGCCCTCCGGGTCCCACCCTTTGTTCCCATCTCTTCTCTTATGCTGTATTTCCCTCATTCCTCGCCAATTCCACTCTGGTTCACTCCCCTTCACTGCGCTGGTTTGCAATACCCATGGAAATAGAATTCTTCTCTTTCTTGAGATTTTGCTTTGCTAATACTGTTTAGAATAACAGAGTGCAGATCAACTGTCTCACCTCTTTGGGTATCAGACCAGCAATTTGATTCTTCCCCTTCCTATTCCTTACCTCACTTGTATTCTGGGATTTGTGAATACTCACCATCCTCTTTTTGCCACTAATGCAGAGAGCTGCTGCCCTATCCATTACTGTTGTGCAAATATCACTTTATAGGTTGTCCATGGAATGATTTGCTGAGCTTCTGCTGTCTGAGGCAAAAATAAGCACTGGGATTGTATATTACATCTCTCCTTAGTGCTGCCTGGGGTTCTGTTGATGCCTGAAGATATTTTTCACTCTTCTTACTTGACTACTTATAATGTTAGCCCATTAAAACAAGTTTCCTCTCTCTCTTTTTAAAACGAATCTTTTGTAACCAAGGATGTCACTGCAAACCAATCCTCCTAATCCCTTTCAGGAGCCTGGGCTGCCTGAAGCCATCATGCTGGGCTAAAATAACTTCACTCCCAGCCCTTTGGTGCCATTCATGTTGTAGGTCACAGAGTTGCCTTTTCTTTTAACCTAACTGGCTGCATGGGCAGCTTTGGAGATCCATTTTCTTTCTTCAGACCAGCGTTTGACTGAGATTATTCATGGCAGATTGCTCCAAGTTTGCCCGGCTTGTTCATAGATGCTTCCTACTCAGCACAGTGATTTTTGACTTTGGGCCCTTTTTAATGATAACTCCTACAATACTTCTCCTGGTCTTAGAGCAGGCTACCTTCTTTGCCTTGATTCATCCCTTTGGCTGACTGCTCAGGAAAAGCCTGTGAACCAATAATGTTATTTGTACACACCCTTTCATCCCCACCTCTATACTTCCCCAGCATAGAGTGTGTGCTAATCATTACAATTCAGAATTGATCTATTAGTGGTCCCATTTCATATTTCAAATAAGGGTGTTCTTTGGAGAACGTCACAGGAATAATATGCTTCAGACCATGTGACCATGGTTGATGTAATGCTTTGCCTCACTGGGTGTAATCAGAGCTTGGAGTTGAGTGCTGCCTCAGTGCCACATTCTGGAAGCCAGCCAAAGGCAATTCACTGGGCTCTCTAATAGGGTTTTCTACTTGACTTGCAACGCTTGACAGCCTTCTGCACAGATAACACGTTTCAGTGACAGCTTTCAGCTCCGTGTCACCAATGACAGGTTTTAGATGTGTGTAGGGTTCACTCAATGCAACTTGAGTCATGACCTTGGTCTTCCAGAAGCTGGTTATCAATCTCTGTCACTCTTCTGACTTCCCGGAGTGATCCACTACTTGTTGCAGATCTTGGAGTACGTGTGCTTGGTTTTCGCCATCCAAACGCGAACAGGTCTCTGTCGGAGATTTCAGAAGCATATTGTTCTGAGAAGCAGAAATAAATCTGTTACTTCTCAAACTACTTATTACTGTAAAATTCACAACGTAAAATTAGATAGGCCAATGTCTCGTAAATAAGATGACTCTGTAAGAGGAGTTTTAAAATGTGACAACCAGTTATATGTAATTTGAAACAAGAACATGGAATTGGGTTTTTTTTTTTTTTTATCTCCTGGTAGAGTTTCAATTTATGGTAGCTTAGAAACTTGAGTGTAGAAATAAACTTTTTTGTGTGTGTTTTAAAGAACAAACCTAGTAACTTCTTGCATTCTGTAGATGCCAAATTAGTTCATAAATTTTCCAACATTTTGGAGAAATGAAGATTCAGTCTCTCTGTTTTGTTTGGAGTACCCATTAGTATAGACTAAATTAAAGAGGAGTTGATAATTACCACACTGACTACTGAATTTCAGGTGTAATTTTTTTAAAATAGCAAACACTTATCATTGCACTATTGATTTGAAAGATGTCACAATTAAGGGAAATGAGGTAAAGAGATCTCGGAATCTCTCTGCATTATTTCTTATAACCACCTGTGAATCTACAATTCTGAAAAAATAAAACAAAACAAAACAAAAATTTTAATTTAAAAAAGCATATATCCTAAATTACATGGTCTGTCTTTGTTGCAGCCATTCATTTTATATATCTATCTTGCATACTTAGTTAACAAGGTTTTTCTTAAATCATTAATTTTTAAGCAACATATATCTTTCTTCTCTAAAAGTATTTTCTTGAACCTTGTAGTTCCAATAAATTAAGGAGGGAGTTCTTTTTTCTTTTCTGATGGAAATTTACAGGTCACTTACCTGTAAATAGACTCTGCCTTTTGTATATTAAAATATGAATGGAGAAAGTTAATATTTAAAGCAACCTATTGCATACAGACAGTAAATTTGTCATAAAACAATTTAAAAGCTCAGATCTGTCTTAAGCCCCTGAGAGTACTATATATCCAATCTAGCATAATCAATTGAGCAACTTGATTGTACCTAGGCCACTTCTTGAAAGTTGTCTAAAATATCTTTACAAGACAGATAGCATCTCTCTATCTCTTCCTGAGGAGCCGTAACTATATCTTGTGCCAGTTTCCATTTGATTTCATCTGAAGTTATTTCCCTTTCTTTCATTTTTGTAGAATGAAAAGATAATGCATTCATCAAGAACATTTCAAGACAGCTTTGCTGTTCCTAGCATTAGCTTCCAGCTAAATGATCAAAATTTAAGACTTAGACAGTACTTCTGATGTATGTTAATAAGCCATGGGCTCCTGTGAATTTTAACTATTTGGAGGGCTTTTCTTTTTTTTTTAAACTACTTATTTTTACACCCCCCCACCAAGGACAAATAAATAGTAAATGCAAATTTGCCATAATGCACATTACTTGCATTTCTCCACTTTGTATCAGTTTGCTATATTGTTTCTCTGTGTACATCCTTTTCTACTGTGTATCCCATGGTGCCAGGAGAAATGGATTCAAGAAATGATTGTTAAATTAGTAAAAGAAAGTTGATGGTAGGGAAAGCAGGTGTGGAAACATAGATCAGGAATCACTTCCTAGAATGATGCCAAGCCCATAAAATTAAGACAAGGATTAGGAGACCTTTGCATCGACCTTATTTTACTGTGTGTGCCATAAGAGCACACAAACTTAAGCTGAGAGAAGAGCAAACTAATTGCAGGCTAGTTTATAGAGAAAAATAAAGTCTTAATGACCTCAGACATTTCCACATGCTGTTTCCCTAAGAATGTGACCCAGGCTATGTGTCAGAAGAGGATCTGGCTTTGCTGCTTTGCTTAGACAAGCAGGTAAGGCCCCCTCAAGGTCAAAGGATTGTCTGAAGTTGAAAAACACTCTGTTCCATTGTTCCCTGCAGTTCACGGCTCAAACTAACCACTGCCTCTGTGGAGGCCAGGGTGGAGTTTATTAAGAGTCAGTACTGGGCTACCAGTATACAGATGTCCCAAAGTTATCCCTGAAGTCCCCAAAGGTAGGGAAAATGGGAAACTATAGCTAAATGAAAGTTTTATTTACAAAATATTCGTTATAAAATTTGCAGAATATTCTGTACGTGTTGGCCACCTCTTTGTAAAATTTTGTAATGGATATTTGTAAGTGTTTGCCTTTGTGTGGTGACTTTAGGGGCAACTTTTGGGAAACCTTGCACATGCACGCCCAATAGAGCTTGCGATGGGCTACCACTACATATGAGGGCCCCACAGGGGTTTCAGTGGCAGCCTTCATGATCTTCTATTACCCTCCCAAACTCATGGTTTTTCATGCGTGGCTCACCCCCCCAAACCCCCGCCCAAATGGGATCCAGTAGTTACTCAATAAATATTTGTTGAATAGTTGAAAAACAAAATGTCAATGGGTATAGGGAAGTTTGTGGGAGACTGATAATACCTGGAATGCCTGTGTGTTCTGACTTTCAGACAACAGCATTTCCCTTTTACCAAGAACCCCAAGGCATCCCTCAGATGGACACAGGTATGGTGGGAGGTTGTCTGGGGATCCCATCATCAAGATCCAATAATGGTAGACTTTTTTCATTTTATAGTGTTGAAAATGGGGAGGGAGGGGGTAAGATAGTAAGCAGCTGGTTTTCCTTCCATCCATTTTTTTAAAATTTTTAGCACCTGTTGCTATTCACTCAGATTTTGGTATGAACATTTGCTTTAGCCTGCTGAATATAACCATGTTGGATTTAATTTATAAACAGTTGGTGGATATCCTGCAAAGAATTCCAGATACTTGGTCATTCCTTCTAGCTTCAGGAGAAAATGAATTCCTTATACAAGATGACCGTGTGACCTGCCTACCTCTCCACTCCCACTCCCGTGTGCAGCCTGGGGTGTCTTTACAGTTCGAGATACCCAGACATGGGGAGAATAGGGTATAAGCTGTGGATCCTCTCCTGAGAATACTAACCTTTATAAACAGCACTCACAGAATGCTACCTTTATGCCATAATGTTATATATGAGTTGCTGTCTGAGTATTCTTTGTAAGACACCCCTGTGATCCTCTTAACAAACCTCGGAAGTAGCTGCTGTCTTACTCCCATTTTACAGCGTGAGAACAGAGGCACCAAGAAGTGCAGTAACTTTCTCATACCTGGACAGTGGCAGATCCAGGATTCAAATTCACACTCAATGGCTGGAGAGTCCAGCTCCTAAGCTCCCCACGTGCACCATGCTCAGAATTTTACTTCTCTTCTCAGGAGGACAGAGTCCATGGGTAGCTAGCTATTGCTCTTGACTTTTGGACTTTACATTATGAAACCCTGCGTCTGCAGCCTCCAGCTCCTTCCCCTCCCTCCATCATTTTGCTTTGATTTCAGCACAATCCATGGGAGCAGTTTAACCACTAGAAGTGCTATTCTAGACAGTGCCCTCGCATGTGTACCTTCCTGGCCTCTCCCTGCTGTCTCGTCTGTCTCAGTCAGTTCAGGTTGCTCTGACAAAATACAGTCAACTGGGCGGCCTAAACAACAGATACCTCTCAGCATTCTGAGACTGGGAGTTCAAGGATTGGCAGATTTGGTGACTGGTGGGGGCCTGGTTTCTGGTGCATAGACAATTCTTTCTCACCATGTCCTCACCAGGCGGAAAAAAAGCCAGCCCTCTGGGGCCTCTAATCCCACGCATGAGGCTTCACACTAATCGCTAATCACCTGCAAAGGCCCCTCTGCTTCATACTACCACTTTGGGGATTAGGATCTTAATTATCAATTTTAGGGGGGACACCGACATTTAGTCTGTCATGCCATTGTACTGTTTCCTTGCCACCTTCTGGTTTATGCCTTGTCCATATTCAACTCTCATTGCTATTATTATAAATAAAATTAAAATTCATTTGTGTCGGTTATTCTTGAAATACTATATACTTCCTATTTATATCACCTTTATTTTACTCTGCCACTCACAATAGAGTGTAGTGGCATTATCATAGTCACTGCAGGCACAAGCTCCTGGACTCAAGGGATCCTGCTGCCTCAGCCTACCAAGTAGCTGGGACTGCAGGCATGTGCCAACACACCCAGCTAGTTTTTCTATTTTTTGTAGAGTTGGCATCTTGCTTTTCTTCAGGTTGGTCTCAATTTCCTGGCCTCAATCAATGCTCCTACCTTTGCCTCTCAAAGTGCTAGGATTATAGGCATGAGCCACCGCGCCCAGCCTTTTACCAGCATCATAAATGTGCAACCAGTGCTATTTGACATAGACTTACTGTTAGAAATATGTCCATATTCATAAAGATAAGTCAAAGCTACCCGTGTTATTAAAATGTAGCTTCATACTTACTCTTGGGAAAAGGGAGGAAATGAGTTATCAGGAAAACAGGCAGGTTATATTAGCACCAAAGTAAGGTTTCTTTTTCCTTGATATGATCAAAAAGTTAGAAATAATCAAGAAAAAGGAGCACCATTTTTACTCTGTGTTTTACTGAACTGAAAGCCTCTATTCAACGCTTAAGTTTTCTTCCCAAGTAGTATTTGGGCCACTCCTGCCCTTTCTCTTGTCCCTGCCTAATGACACTTTTTATTGGTGCAAATGGAGTGTTCTCTGAAATGGAGAGTAGTGGCCAGGACGCAGTGGCTCATGCCTGTAATCCTAGCACTTCGGGAGGCCAAGGCAGGTGGGTTGCTTTAGCTCACAGGTTTGAGAACAGCCTGAGGCAGAGCAAAACCTTGTCTCTATAAAAATACAAAATAACGGAGGCAAGAAGATCACTTGAGCCCAAGAGTTGGAGGTTACTGTCAGCTATGATGTCGCCATGGCACTCGATTGAGGGTGACAACTTGAGACTCTGTCTAAAAAAAAAAAAAAGAAAAGAAAAGAAGATGGAGAGTAAGTAGTCATTCTTCTGTGCTGCACATGAGTTTCATCCTAATTTTGGAAATGAGTTTGAAAGTAACCACCATTGAGTATGTGCTTGCTGGGTTCCCAGCTCTGGTCAAGTGCTTTTCCAGTGTGATTTTGCCGGGAAAGCCCTGTTACTGTCCCCATTTGCACAGTGATAGAGATGGAGGCACAGAGAAGTCAGGTAACCTGCAGAGATCACACCGCTGTTAAGGGGCAGAATGGGGTTCCATCTCTTGAGCTCAGCATCTAAGACACACTATGTTCTAAGGGACCACCTTTGACACATTCTCTCTCAAAACGGGACAGTGTTAGCACTGGTCATCAGAAAACTCTTACCTGATCACTGGGAAAGTTCTCTCTGCCTACATAGTTTTATACATAAAACTATGTAACACGCTGTGTACTCTGATAAGAAACACTGTAAAATGAAAAGTGATATTAATGTTTCAGATCGTACAGTTCCCTAATTATGTTTTTAATTATTCATACAAAGCAAGTAAAATGACCCCTGACAGAGATATAAATGATTTGGGTAAAATCAAATATTTATAAGATGCTGCCGCATCCCTGGGTGTGTTGTAACAGATGCACACAAAATGTTCTGCACTCATCCTTTGGATGTAAAATGTTATCTATAGAATTTATCACCAGCTGAGAATAATCAACAGTACTTAAGACTCTACTGAGCTAATGTTTGGGTGTTTTGACACTGGAACTAAAGGTACATAGTTGAGGTCAGTGCCTGTGGCTCAAAGGAGTAGGGCGCCAGCCCCATATGCCAGAGGTGGTGGGTTCAAACCCAGCCCTGGCCAAAAACACACGCACACACACAAAAAAGTCAAATAAAGGTACACAGTTGGTAAAATGTAATATTTTAGAAGATACTTTATAACATCTGCATGTATATAAATTTATATTTTAGGTAATATCTACTAAGATATTTTAGGAGTCACAAAATGATAGAACTCCTCACTGTTTGTACATTTATTATGTAAATAGTTTTTAAAAATCAAAAGGAGAATATTATTTCATGACACATGAGAATTATTTTAAATTTCAGGGTGGTTAAATAAAGTTTTATTAGAACATAGCCTGACCTATTCATCGTATATTATCTTTGGCTGTTATTGTTTTACAAAGATGAGATTGACTAATTGCACCAGAGAATTGGCCTGTGAAACCTAAAATATTTACTAACTTAGGCCTTCTTAAGACAAGTTTGCCAAGCCCTGTTCTAAAATATGCCCAACACAGAAAAGGTGGAACAATGCCATAGCATGTTTAACTGGCATAAGAAACACTTGCTTTTACCTCATTTTATCCTTTAATTCACTGTCCCACTAATTGAACATTCAATATTTTTTTTTTCAGAAGTTGGAGAAAAACTGCCTTATGAATGCAATAAAAAAGGATTTATATGAGAAGGTTTTCTTCACTTGCTTTTAATGCTTCCTTTATATACAGAAGTACTGAAACTAATTTCAGTGTTCTAGAAATGGGTCATTAGTCTAGTCCCTATCTATTATGGAGACCTAATTTTCATGCAGGATTTCTCTCTAAAACTAAGTGGATCTCTTTAGGAAAAAGTGACAATCAGGATATGAGAGCTTTCCCATGGCTTACACAAGCTTGGCTTTTGATCACAAATCATTATAGTATATTCATAGGCATCTTACATGTATTTTAGCATATTTGTTGAATGGATGAATACATGAATGAATGAATGATTGAATCCACCTTAGGAAAAAAGGAAATGTTATCACTTGAATAAAATCTGTTTCTTATGCATGTAGCTATTCTATTCCTTATGGAGAAATAATTTTTTCTTTTAGTGTTAATCCAAGTTATTTTCAATTTCTCTTTCCTGGGTTTTAAGGAAGAGAAGTATGTTTCTAAAATTTAGGATTTGAACTGGTTGAGATTCCTTATATTATGGACGTTCTCATGTGTACCTTTGACTAGGCTAAGGGAAATTTTCTTATGCTTGGAATGAAAAGAAGCAGTAAAGAATTATCTGGTTAGGGTGGCACCTGTGGCACTGGTCCCATATACTGAGGTTGGCGGGTTCAAACCCGGCCCCGGCCAAACTGCAACAATGAAAGAATTATCTGGTTATCTGCCTGTGTTTGGGTGACTCCATGAGTAGATTTTCAACTACACTCTGCTGTGCACTGTTCCCAAATACAGAGACTCCTAAATGTCTTCCCATTATTATTTGTTTAGGAAGAACCCACATTTTTTTTCTGGTAACTTGCCTGTTTTCTAGTTAGAGAAACACACCTCTTGCATATGTCTTTTCACACATATTTCTAATCTCATTCCAGACCTTGTATATTGGGGTAGCCCCAAGAGTCAGTGATGAAAAAGGATCACCTTGCTCTGCCCAGATAATTTTGATCATCAAGCAGAAATAGGAGACACTAATTAATAGCAACTTATTCTGTCCTTGTCTCCATTTTTTAAAACATCTGTTAAATGGGTACATAATTCTGAAATCATTCCCAGGGAAGTGTCATGATTTAGAGGCAACCAGTTATCTGAGAGCATTCTGCAGCTAGACTTGACTAATTTATTCACACTGGTGTTTTTTGACTTATTTATTTTAACAGGTATGCAAGAAAATAATTCACATCATGGTAATCATGAACTTTATTAGAAGCAGCAGACAAAATCATTAGTTTGGTTTTGAAACTCACTTTGTTTTCCTCCCTTCCCTTCCATTTTACACAGTTGCCATCCTTCTGAAAGACAACTATTTTGTCAGTGGCGCTGGCCTGCCTGGCAGATTCAAAGCTGAGAAGGTGGAATTTCACTGGGGCCACAGCAATGGCTCAGCAGGCTCTGAACACAGCATCAACGGCAGGAGGTTTCCTGTTGAGGTGAGAGAACTCGGCTCTCAGAGTGTGGCTGTGTTTTGAGTCTTTATGTTAATTAGATGCTATGTCCTTATTCTCATTTTGCAAATCAGACTTATATAGTACCTAAGTTTGCCTCTCTGGAAATCCTTTATAGTGTAGGCAGGTGGATATCTGTCATCAGGTTTCTCATCTTTGTTCAAATGGAGAAACATAATGAAAGTCATAGGCATTGTCTTTTGACCAGACTTGCCCCTGGTCATGTTCATTGTTTATCTCATTTGACAGTTTCTTTTCACTATTTCCCAAACCCTGCTTTCTGAAGGTGATATTTTGTATGAAACTTGATTGACTTCACTTTTGTCCCTTAGAAAAAGGAAAAGTTAATGACCTATGAAGAAGAGACTCAGAACCTTTTCTCAATAGCAAAGTTGTTTTAAGGATTGTTTTTTTTAATGTGTCTACCAGCTATTGAGAAGGAGGCTGTGGCTATTGATGGTATAAGTCCTTGAGATTAATTTTGCTGGGATTGATAGTGACACTTTGCTTCCTCTGTGTCATTCTTCTCCTAGATCCAAGCTACCAGACAAAAGAAGGATGTAGAGTACACAGTTGAGGTGCTGATGTCTGTCTGCCTTGAGCTGGGATGAGGGAGGGAGCATGCCTCCAGTGCCTTTATTAACTTTGGGTAGAGACAGCACATCCCTTCTATTGCTCCTTTAAGTTTTTCCTTTAATCATGATCAGTGTGCGAATATTCTTTTGTTGTGATAAACACGTTTGTCTGTTTTTTCTGCATGTGGTAAGCCTCACAAGTGTATGGAACAACAAAGTGGGAGTGGTTCCAGCCTGTGGTTGTACTCAGCCAGGGAGTGACTTTGAACTGGTAGCATGTTTTAATTCAAAGGAGCCCAGTGGCTGAGAAAGGTTTTTAACTCATGGTGTTTAATAACTTCTACTAAGTCATGTCCTGCTTTGATAATCTGATGCATTCTTGAGATCGTCACAAAGAACATCCATGTTATGTGTGTACATGCAGATTTACATCTAACTGATAGGGTCTCATCCTTCTCCCTGGCTCCTCAGCCCGTTCCTGAGCTCTCTGTATGTCCTTGACACTTAGGTGAGGGACCCTAACAGGATGAGAAAATCACTACTGTTTCATTGTATATGCATGACTCTAGGGATGCATTGATTCATTTCTTATCCACTGTTCCTGGAGAAACCAGAGATTTCTCAGAAGCTCTGAGAAATGTTTTTCCCGTTTACCTGACAGATTCTCAGTACCTGCATTCTCCCGGCATTCGCTCTCCCCTATCGTTGGGACTTCCTGTCCTCGTCACACTAATTATATGTCTCACGAGTAGGGTTCCTAGTTGATAGGCTCCCCTCCACCCTTTCAGTGGAATGAATCATTTCTTAGAAGTCTTAACTTTATTTGAACTTGGAAACTTGATCCCTAGAAGCAAAATTACATCGTTTTAAGTGTGGGATTTTCCTTCTGGTCCTGCTGACAGGTCCCCATTGGCAGTGTGAGTTGAAGGGATGGGTTGTATCCAACCAACTTGGCTCTGAAGCCTCTTTGTCTTAGAATTGGGTTGCCATTTGTTCAGTTAATGTTGCTTTGGACAGAAGACCTGTCCTGAAAGCTTAAAAACTTAATCCGAAGGCTACCTCAGAAATGAAGACAGTGGAGCTGGGAACCATGCCCTCCTCATTTGTAAGCACATTCCCTCATGCCAAGACGGCCTGTGCTCCTTTTACAGTCATGGGAAAATGTAAGGAAGAGATGTATATTCTTTTGAAATCTTATGACTTAAAACAAATATTTTTTAGTTTTCCATCATTCAAAGAGAGCCACTGAATCCCAAATCTAATTAGAAATGGCAAGTACAGTGCTCAGACTTAGTGTCTGACCAAGTGTTTGGATTTTTTTTGTTTTAAGTAATATCAGATAATAGGGCTACCTACAGGTGGGTCATCATGAAAGGTTTGAGATACACAAAAATCAAGAAACGTCAAATCTGTGCTGTGGGAAACAATGAAGCCCTTCCAGTAATACCTAAAAACCAAGCAAGTTGAAACTTGTCGTGGGTGAATCAGAAAGGGCAAGGTCAACTGTGTTTCTTGGAAGTGAAATAGTGGGCCATAACACAGTCTGTCTCAAAACTTTCGTAGTGGCCCTCATCAAAGTTTGTCTAGTTTATAGGTTCCTTTTTTTACAGTGTGATAAACATGTTAAATTACTTAATGCTATATTTGGAGGAATTTGAATTTCAGAGATTTAAGGTAACTAAATTAAATTTACTTTAAAAATAGACACAGGAAAGTTGCTTACTTTTCCCCAAAACATGTCTGTAATATTTTATGTTAAATTGCTTTACTTGAGTTCTTTATTAACACCAGCTCTCCCTGAGATTCTTACACTGTTTAAACATATCAGGCTTCATTTATTTCTTTTCATATAACTACACTGTTTTCCAAGAAACTCGAATGAAAGTTAGAAACTCTAATTTATTATGGAAAAAAAATTATCAGCATTGGGATGTTATTTACTAGTCTATACTCACTGTGTATGAGGGCTACAGAGGAGTCATTGTTGACAATTGCACAGGATTGGTAGAAAACAGCAGTGGTTCTTACCTGGGAACATTGGATTCCCATCCCCAACCCCCCAGGGGACATTAGGTAATATCTGGAAACATTTTGGTTGTCACCATTGTTGGCAATAATATGCTACTAGTTTCTAGTGGGTAGATGCCAGAGATGCTGCTAAGGATCCCGTGCATAGGCAGCCCCTACTACAGGGAATTATTTGGCCCCCAAAAGTCACTAATGTCAGTTTTGTGAAACTCTGGAGTAGAGAAAGGAAGTATGTTTGGTGTAATTGAATATTCCTTTCCCTTATGTGGGATCATTTTAAATGCATGTGAATAAGGAGGACTTGTTTCTTGAGAAGTCATTCCATCCTCTTGTGGTTTCTAGAGAGGAAATGTACCTTGCCTATTCCTCACAGCATTGCTGGTCCTGGTTGCTTGAGATGCAGTCATGACCTTGGGAATTTCAACAGCTCCCTCTGTGCTCCAGCTCTGCAGGCTGAATTTTAAGCATCTGGCTCACAAGAAGCTGGATCTGCTCCCTGAGGGTAAATGGAAACAGACCAAACTGTGTAGATTTTATTGCTTCCCAGGAATTCTTTGAGGTCATCTGAGACAGTTTTGGAAGCATCCAGAAATGAGGCCTCTCCACATTTTCCTGGCTGAAATTCAGAGTTTGGTCTTGTAGTTACTTGCAATTAAAAGCATCCAGTCTGTAATAGTTAACAAGAACAAAGTTCTTGTCAAAATAAAACCAAACACAAAAGCTCTTCAATAGCCGGCATTCTTTACAGCTCAGTTAAAGTTAGAAAAGAGAGTCAGATCACAGTGTGCCAAGGCTCAGAGACACAGTGTGGATCCTCATACGCCCTTGCCTCCTATTTGTTACTGTTTCCTTCCTTGCAGAGGGTTTAGCAGAGGGTTCTCTTGGGTGTCTTCTGTTGTTATCAAGTGCTGGTCCACAAAAGTAAATCAGAAATTCACATTCCCTGCCATCAAGTTATTCATGCTGTAGTGGTAACACAGAAATTTTACGTGATTGCATAAGCAGTTGTGTAATTTCAGTCGTGATATATTCTCTGAAGCAAATCAGGCTTTTCCCAAGAGACGAAAGATCTCCATGGAGACTGTGATTGTATGAAGAGGGAAGAAATGGATTAGAGTCTGCTGGTGGAACAGGGGTGTGCAAAGGCACTGAGATAGCTAGAATTTGTTAAGTTTAAAGAATAAAGATAGGTCAGGTGAAGTTTTGGATAGGCAAGAAAATGCCCTCTACCCTCATTGTCAACTCTGACCTCTGCAACCTATGAACGTATTACGTTCTGTGGCAAATCAGACTTTGTAGATGTGGTTTAGTATCCTCAAAGTCAAAAATCATGTTCTATGATTCAGAATTCTAAATAATCTAGCCTCAAGGGTTACTAAGCCACATCTGACTATTCCAATGATTAAAACAGGAATGTCCTGTTTCATTTCTTCTATGACTACTTAGCTTTGTGTTGTCTGTCAACCCATTGTTGTCTATGATGGCTTCCATCCTATCCTAATTTTCTTGCCCCTTTCCGCACTCATTCACTGTTCTGTGGTTGGTAACTTAAAGGTTCATGTAACACTAATGGGAATTGAATCATTCCATGTTTCCACTAATAACTGAATTGGAAGTTAATGTAAAGAGAACCTCTAAGTAACACCTCTGAGAACTCCATAAAGTAGAGGTTCATTGTATACTTACCATCTGAGGTAATTAAAATCTTATTTATTACAATAAAAGATAAAAGGAGTTGCTTATTCAGACTTATTGGTACTTTATGAGTTAAAGTCTTCAATAAGCTTAAATGATCCAAATTGATTGTGTGTGCTCTTTGCAGTAAAACTCGCAGCTGGTTCCTTTCAGCTCTGTTTAGATTATTTTACTGAATGAATAGAAGCAGAGACATTTTCCCTAATACGTACCATGTACACATTACCATATGGTACACACTCTCTTATCCGAAACCCTTGAGGCCAGATGTTTTAGAATTCAGAATCATAGAACATCTGCAATCTATGTGTCAGAAGACACCCCGTAGGATCTGGAGCTGCACCCTTTAAATGCATTGCAGTAGACGAACAGTCCCACCAAGTGGGAACGTCAGTGCTGTAAATAGCCTCATGTATCTTCACATCAGATTTTACCACCAAATAAGTTTTTATACAAAAATTATAAATAAGAACAACAAAACACCTTTTTGTTCTTAGGTATCCAGTACCCTTGTTGTGGGTCTTGGGTCCATTGAATAACCTTAGTGGTTGATGTCCTAGAGAGTACTGGGGACCTGTAACTATGACACCAACAGGGCGAATTATTTGTCCATCTCTAGGGCTGGATGTTTCCAGGCTCTTCTCTCTCCTTGCTCATTTGTTTGTTGTGGAATCATACAATAGTCCTAGTTAAAGTTAAGGGTGGTCCATCAAAAAGTCACCGGTTTTAGGCTGGCCTTGTTCTACGACTGATTTTCATTTTAACATTCTGTTTGAACCTGTAGTTGTTTTCACTAGCCATGTCTTTAGGAGTTTGACCTTGACCCATTGCCACATTCTCTCATTTCTGCTCAGACCCTGGCTTTCTGCCTAGAGCCAGACTTAGGATTTCCAGTTCATTTTGTGCAATGGATCTTGGTTCTTCTCAGGAAAGTGCTTCTATCACATTCTAATTAGATAGTCATCTTTAATGACTGCTGGGCTGTCTTAAGTACCTCTGGGATGCTCAGGTGACCAGCATCTGCCTTCCTTCTAACCCTGGTGAGCTCATGCACTTCTGACACACACAGAGGTCCAGAATGGAGCCCCCCTCTCCACACTGATACAAGCATGGTAGACTACTGCACAATTCAAATACAGACATCTGGAGATTGAGCCTATATCAATTTCAGGCTTCACTATATTCCAAAGTATAGGCTAAATGTATTATTAGGGCAGCACCCCTTTTATGTATCCTTTTTTTCTTCTAGAAATAAATTTAGGCATATGAAATGCCTTCTTGAAGATTTAGGTTCTACGTTGCCATATTAAGGGCTTTGAAGAGTCCTTCACTGAAGAAACGTTTACTTTTGTGTAACATCATGGTTTTGCAAACCAAGATAACCTCTGTCTCTCTCCTTTTTTAATGAAATAGTTTGTAATTTCTCTTTTTTGGAAGTGAAGGTTTATAATCTTTTCTCTTCCTTTAGTCAATAGTCCTTATAAGAAAAGGAGTCATATTCAAATAAATGTTTTTGAGGATATCGTAGTGATTTGGCATTTTAGTTATTTTGAAAATTATAAAATGCTAGGTGCAAGTGGCCTGCTCCTGTAGTCACAGCTAATTGAGAGGCTGATGCAAGAGAGGAAGGATCGATCACTACTTGAACCTAAGCGTTTGAGTCCAGCCTGGGCAACACAGTGAGGCCTCTTGTAAGAGAGGAAGGGAGGGAGAAAGGAGAATACAAAAACATCTTGTCATATTTGAAAACAATTTTTTTAGCACCATTATGGACTTGATACTATCTTGATTTCTCATTATAGAGAACTGTCATTAGAGGGGAATTGAGATGTTTTCTATTAAAAATAACTTCTGCGGTATCACACTCCCTACCCCCATGTCCTATACATTACATAAATTCCTGGAATTGTTATGGGTTCTCTGAAAAGTTGCTTTTTCTGTAGAGATTCCTTATCTTTGGAGCTTAAGACAGTGCCTGTTTTTCTTGTCCTACCTCTTTAAGGAACTTCGGAAGTGTCAGATCATTCCGTGGTTATCTGACATTTGCTGTTCTGTGGTGTCACTGATCACGTTTTGCTCCTTAGTGACTGCCTTTGAATGGCGAGGGAATTAGTTGAGATTTTGTTAATGATTTTATTGAAATAAAGATTCCATTTTAGAGCAGAGTGTTTCATCCTTTGCTGGTGAAATGTTTAATTTCCATCTGGCTGATCTTTTATGTGTATCTCCCGTGTTAATTAAGAGAAACATTGAGGAGGCCCTGGTACTTAGTGAATGCTCGGTGGAGAAGTTAACGCCTGGCTTTACAAAGCCAGAGAGCAGAGTTTGAAGGATTAAACAGCCCTGGTGCCTGGCATGGTAAATCTTCATGATCTCTCTCAGTCCTCATCACATCCTTAGACGTGAATTTAGACCTTCACATCTATAGATGTGAACTTGACTTAGGGCCGTTTGATGGAGTATCACCAACATGTGGTGTGCCGATAGCTGAGAATTATAGTCAAGTAGACACTTTCTGAAAAGAAAACATAAACCTGGTTAAACTGGAGATGTTCAAAGTAGACACTTTGTGAAAAGAAAACATAAACCTGGTTAAACTGGAGATGTTCTCCTTGTAGGAAACTTGGTGACTCCAGAAGCTCTCAGACAATCGAAGAGAAGGTTCAGGGTAGGAGTGTTGGTTGGAAGTGGTACTGCTGGTGGTAGTGGTAATAATGATGGTATTATAGACACCATTTACTAAGTGCTGCTTATGTCAAGGGCTTTCTAGGTGCATCATTTAATTTTCACATCAGCCTTATGAGAAAGGTGTTCCTACAATACCCATCCTAAAGCTAGAGTGATTGAACTTATGTGATGGTAAGTGGCTTGGCTTATATTTCCTGTTAGTCCTTCAGAATCTAAGTTCTGAGGTTTCTAAAATTTTAAGCATGATTTTTCACTTGGTAAGTAATTTTGCTGTTTTTCTTGTCATTGCTATAGGTTGTTTTTAGAACCACCAGTGCAGTGGAAATAAATCTGTTAAAGTTTTAACTGGTGCTTGCTGTACAGGTTGAGCATTCTTTATCTGAAATGCTTCAGACCAGAAGTGTTTTGAATTTCAGATTTTTTTTTTCAAATTTTGGAATATTTGACTTATACATAATGAGTTATCTTGGGAATGGGACCCAAAACTAAGCACAAAGTTCATTTATGTTTCATATACCATAGCTGTCTGGGAAGTGTCCAGCTTATATGTCTCTATTTTTCATTTAACATTGCTGGATACTTTCGAGATGGACCTTGTATACCTTTTACGCATCACCTGAAGGTAATTTTAGAAAATATTTTTAATAATTTTATTCATGAAACAAAGTTGTGACAGTGTTTTGACCATGTAACCTGTCATATGAGGTTAAGTGTGGAATTTTCTACTTGTAGTATCAGGTTAGCACTCAAAAAATTTCAGATTTTGGAACATTTCAGACCTTGTATTTTTGAATTAGGGTTACTCAACCTGTGTAACAGTTTCCTGAAGAAAATCAAAGGGCTTCAAATATTTGAAGATTGGTGATCCTGTAGTGAAATATACAGAAAGATATGAAGGGTGCAGAAAATGTTGTCAACTGTTTACCTAGAGCTATCAGTGGAAAATACTACGCTTTTTATCTGGATTGACCACTTCAGAATAATTTTAAGCAATTATAGCAATAATGATAGAAAATATAATGTGAGTCATACATTGCAATTTAAAATTTTGAGAAGCCTCATTAAAAGAGGCAAAAAGAAATAGGTAGTTTTATATTTTAAATTTTTATTTGATTTTGTATAAGAATTTATATTATGGGTGGTGCCCATAGCTCAGTGGGTAGGGCACTGGCCACATAGACCAGCTAGGACAACAATGACAGCTGCAACAAAAAATGGCTGGGCATTGTGGTGGGTGCCTGTAATCCCAACTACTTGGGAGACTGAGGCAAGAGAATCGCTTGAACCCAAGAATTTGAGGTTGCTGTAAGCTGTGAGACCATGGCACTCTATCCGGGGTGACAGCTTGAGACTGTGTCTAAAAAAAATTTCTATTATACAATAATACAGCGTATAGTATATATAATTATTGTTATAGAAATAATTAAAATTTAATTCATTTCAATAATTTGTTATTTACCCTAATATTTAAAATACTATTTCACCATAAAAAAAAACATCAAAAGTTACAGCTGAGACATACTACGTTCTGTTTTTCTTTAGTTTTAGTTTTTTTGAGACATAGCCTCGAGCCGTTGCCCTGGGTAGAGTGCTATGGCATCCCAGCTCACAGCAACCTCCAACTTCTGGGCTCAAGCGATTCTCTTGCCTCCTTCTTACTCAGGATGATCTCAAACTCCTAAGCTGAGGCGATCCTCTCGCCTCAGTCTCTCAGAGTGCTAGAATACAGTGTGAGCCACCATGCCCACCCAGAAATTCTTCAGGAGGAATTTTTATGCTAAAATTCTGATAATTTGATGACTTGTTTTCCAACAAAAACAGGGTTAAAAGATACAAAGTAGCAGCTATGTGAGACTAATAAGTCAAAAGAATTAATGTAAGGCAGGGCACAGTGGCTCATGCCTGTAATCCCAGCGCTGGGAGGGCGAGGCGGGTGGTTCGCTTGAGCCCATGAGTTTGAGACCAGCCTGAGCAAGAGCAAGACCCCTGTCTCTACTAAAAGTAGAAAACTAGCTAGGCATTGTCATGGGCACTTGTTCCCAGCTGCTTGGAAGGCTGAGGCAAGAGGATTGCTTGAGCCCAGGAGTTTGAGGTTGCTGTGAGCTGTGACACAACAGCACTCTACCCAAAGCAACCAAGTGAGACTCTGTCTCAAAAAAAAAAAAAAAAAAAGAATTAATGTACAGCCGAGGGCTATAGTTAACAAGAGTGTATTATAGTCAGGATTTTTTCTTTTTTTTGGCCAGGGCAGGGTTTGAACCCACCACCTCTGGCATATGGGGCTGGCACCCTACTCTTTTGAGCCACAGGTGCCACCCTATAGTCAGGAGTTTTACTAAAGGAATAGATTGCAGAGGATCTAGGTACAGGAGGAAGAATGGGTAGCTGTGTGAGATGGTACACGTTAGCACGTTTTACTCTGGTAACCATTTTACTATCTATGTGTATCTCATAATATCATGTTACACATAATAAAATGAGTTTATGTGTGTGTGTGTGTGTATTTCATTTTTATATTGGGGTCTTATTGTTGAAAAGCCTTCCTCTAGATGCAGTACAGGTGTTTTTCTTTATAAGCTTTAAGTCCTCCACAGTCCCACCCTCTTCCTTTTTTTTCTTTGTTACAACATTTGTTCCCAGAGCTTTGAACACTGTTCTTTTCAGAATCCACTTCCAAGCTCAGGAACTCAAATAAAGCTGGCTGGGGAGACCTTTGTGCACCAAAGGTAGAGACTGCAGGCTACCAGATCAGACGTATTGTGAGTTCAGGTCAGGAGGTTTTATGCGCCTGGGGCGCAGTACCACACCAACTGCCTTTTTTCCTTGTCCTGTCAAAATTTGAGTGGGAAGGTTTCAAGCCATCTTAAATCTAAAGCCTTTAGCAAGTTCTTTAGTGGCAGCGTCACTCAGAAGGGACAGTCAGAAAGATTTATAGAGAAAAGAAAGAAGTCAAGTTTGAAAGAAAGTCTGTTTCCTCTTTCCCTTCTAAATCCCTGGCATAGAATTTCTTTGCACCTATTTTTAATGGAATGGGAAGGAAATTTCTAAAGCTTCTCTGCTCAGATTGTTTGGCCTGGTGCTGCATTGAGCACCGATACTTCTCTAGGTGCATTTACTCTGATATACAGAGACCAGCTGGGCAAATTCGCCAAAATCCTATTTTATTTAAAAATATAAATTTCATTTCTTGAGTGTTTGCAGATGTTTTAAAAGACAGTATACTTTTAAACTCAGGTTAATACGTGGAAGATATTTAGGTTAATAATAAAATAACTTCTAAATCCCTTCTATTACAATACTGTTATAGTTCAACTTTTGAATCTCCCTGTTAAAACCTTCACTGAACTGATTGATAAAGTTCAGTATTTCAGAGACTTTTCTGAGTTTATGCTTCAGTGCACCCTGATCAGGGAAGACATGAGTGAAAGAAACCGCACTCCTGTGGTTCCTCTTCTGATTCCTCAGTTTTGGCTTCTGTCTTTGAATTTGCCTCTGTCTCTGCCTCTCTGCCTCTGTCTTTATTTTTTTTTGTGTCATTTACTAAGAGGGTAAGTGGGAGTTAATTATCATAACCACATGCAGGCAGCACCCTGCATGTGGTTATGATAAAAATATGCCCCAGTATACTTTCTGGATCACTAGTCAGTCTAAATGCTGCACGTACAAAGTGATTTAGGAAATGTTGCATAATATGTCTTCCTCTTACAGCTTGATGATGAGCAAACATACTAAAAGTCTTAAGAAGTATTCTAGCAGAGAAGCCTAGATTTTCATTAATTGGGAATCTCCCAAACTCAGTTTACTGTGGAACTCTTCTTATTTGCAATAACTCTTCTTATTATTCTGTGGGACTAAGTGATGAGAATATAGAGGGGAAAATGCTGTCCCGAATAGTCTAGTGGAGAGCTCTTGTCCATGCCATATAGGATACGGAATGTTTATGTTCATTCCTCTCAGTTCTCTCCAGAGACAGTTCTAAATGATCAGTAGTGTTTGTTCATTCATTTATCCGTCTCTGTAGGGGACACAGAATGTCCCACAAGGGGCTTTATCTTGGGCAGGTACTGAGGCCGTGAGGCAGGAGGCCAGCGCTGCTGGGGCAGAAAAAGAGAGGGGCAGAGAGAGAGAGAGGGTGCAGTCTACCATGTAGTCAAGGTCCTGATGATGTGAGGCCTCCATAGACTATGGAAAGCTCTGTGGCTCTTACTGCTGATGAAACAGGGAACCCTTGGAACATTCTCAGTCACACTTATCTGTCTTATATATTTTTAGCATTTTAAAAATATTTTTAAAGTAATGTTTCTTACTAATGAGATCTTGCTGTTTTCCCAGCTGACATGGAACTACAGGACTCAAGGGATCATCCCATGTCAGCCTCCGGAGTTTTTGGGACTATGGGCATGTGCCATCACTTCTAGCTAATAGTCATTGCTTCTTTAACAGTCTTTCTTGCCCCTGTAATCCACTCTTTTATCCAGTAAGCAAGGCTTCTTTTTAAACCCTTCAGTTAAATTATACCTTTCCTTTGCTTAAAATCTTTCCGTGGTTTCCAGTCACATGTTGAATAAAGCTAAAGTTCTTACCTTGGCCTACAAGGCCCTATTCAAATATGACTCCTGCTTTCCCTCATCCACCCCCCAACCTCCTGCAAACTTCTCTCCACCTTCTTTTCACTGTGTTTTTAAGTTTACCATTCCAGAATGCTCTTTCCCTGATTATCCCTCCCTGTGGTTCATTTATTTCCTAAGCCTACTCATTATACCATTGCTTGCTCTCTCCTGTCCCATCTCAGTTACTTTCTTTGAGAGTGCTGAGTTTTATTTTCTCCATAGCATCCATCACTTTTTGAAATTATTGATTGATTGATTGATTGGTTTACTTGTTTTTTTTTTTTTTTTTTTTGAGACAGAGCCTCAAGCTGTCACCCTGGATAGAGAGCTGTAGCATCACAACTCACAGCAACCTCCAATTCCTGGGCTCAAGTGATTCTCCTGCCTCTGCCTCCCAAGTAGCTGGGACTACAGGTGCCCTCCACAACACCCGGCCATTTTTTGGTTGCAGCTGTCATTGTTGTTTGGCGGGCCTGGGCTGGATTCGAACTCTCCAGCTCAGGTGTACATGGCTGGTGCCTTAGTCGCTTGAGCCTACAAGTAAGCTTTTGGAGGAGAGGGGTCTGTCACCCTGTCTGCCACTGAACCTCAGCTGCTAATGATTACAGGCCCATAACAGGATAAGCAGCAGTATTTACTGAAGCCCTCATCTTGTAGGCCTCTGGCTGAAAAGATAAGGAATTTTAATTCTTGGGCAGTGCCTATGGCTCAAAGGAGTAGGGCGCCAGCCCCATAAACCAGAGGTGGTGGGTTCAAACCCGGCCCTGGTCAAAAACTGCAAACAACAACAACCAAAAGGAATTTTAATTCTTGAGAATGAAAACTTTAAGTCATTCTTTAAAAGTGCATTTAAAAAAGCAAATTCTGGAGCGGCACCTGTGGCTCAGTGGGCAGGGCACCAGTCCTATATACCGAGGGTGGTGGGTTCAAACCCAGCCCTGGCTGAACTGCAAAACAAAAAAATAGCCGGGTGTTGTGGCAGGTGCCTGTAGTCCCAGCTACTCGGGAGGCTGAGGCAAGAGAATTGCCTAAGCCCAGGAGTTGGAGGTTGCTGTGAGCTGTGTGATGCCACGGCACTCTTCCGAGGGGTATAAATTAAAAATCTTTATTTACCAAAAAAAAAAAAAAAAAAAAAAAAAAAAAGGGCAAATTCTGGCCAGTAAATGAGTGAAGAATAAAAAGTAAAAATAACAAAGCACATCGTCTCCCCAAACTACCTCTCGTATTAAATATTGAAAGACCCAAATAAATTAATTGTTCCCAAATAAACACATTCTTCCTCTTGCCTCATGCTGTGAGGCTGAGGGTTAATTGTGCAGCTCAGAAAGTGATCTTTTAAGGTCT
>CAUYRH010012101.1:0-15405 GCA_963574655.1 Perodicticus potto | reverse complement strand
TACCGAGCCCCATACACAACACCTGGTAGTTTCTCTTCCGCAGCGCGCCTGGGCCCACCTAACCCCAACGACAACCAAAAAATAGCCAGGCGTTGTGGTGGGCGCCTGTAGTCCCAGCTACCTGGAAGGCTGAAGCAAGAGAATCGCTTAAGCCCAAGAATTTGAGGCTGCTGTGAGCTGTGATGTCATAGCACTCTACCGAGGGTGACATAATGAGACTCTTTGTCTCAAAAAAATAAAACAATAAAAAAATTAAAAAACAAACCAAAACATAACACCCATAACCCTAGTCATAAGAAAACACAAAAAAAACCCAAATTGAGAGATACTCTACAAAATACTTCGAGAGTAATCTTCAAAACTGTCAAAGTCATAAATATGTGAAGCTGGCCCAAACCAGAAGAGACTACGGAGACATGACAATTAAATGCAATGTGGTACCCTGGGATTGGATCCTGGAAACCGAAAATGAGTATCAGTGGAATAACAACTGGAACAGAAAATGGGCATCAGTCCAGGCATGTGGGTCACACTTGCAATCCTAGCACACTAGGAAGCTGATATGGGAGGACCCCTGGAGCTCAGGAGTTCAAGACCAGCCTGAGCAAGAGCAAGACCCTATCTCTACTAAAAATAAAAACTAAATAAAATAATAAATAAAAACTTTAATTAAAAATAAAAAGATGACCCAGGTATTGTGGTGCTCCTCTGGAGACTAAGGCAGGAGGATCACTTAAGCACAGGAGTTTGAGATTGCTGTGAGCTAGGCTGAGGCCATGGCACTCTAGTCTGGGTGTCAGAGTAACACTCTCTCACCAAAAGAAAAAATAAAAGGTGTACTTGGGAGACTGAGGCAAGAAAACTGCTTGAGCCCAAGAGCTTCAGGTTGCTCTTAAGCTATGACACCAAGGCATTCTGCCCAGGGCAACAGAGTGAGACTCTGTCTCAAAAAAACAAAACAAAACAAATCAAATACAAAGGCATCATTGGAATAACTGGTGAGATCCAAATAAAGCCTATCCTTTCATAAACAGTAATGTATTAATGTTAATTTTCTTAGTTTTGACAAATGTACAATCATGGTTATATAAGATTAGAAGAAAATGTATAAAGGGTACACAGAAACCTGTACTATCTTTGCGTCTTATAAATTAAAATCATTCCAAAATATATATTTAAAAACATGAGTACTTGGGTATTAATTACATCTTGTAGTCTTTATACATGTCTTATGAATATTTTGAATTTACTTAATATTTAATATGAAAAAAATTAGAATTCGACATTAGCTCTGTAAAAATGTCACTTTTACTTACTTGACCTCCAATATACATCTGGAATGAGAGGGAAAAAGAAAGGAATGAGGTAGATGTGCCCAATTCAGGAGAGACAAAGAGCGTGAGATAAAAGTGTTCTTGGTGGGAAATGAGAAAATTACACTTGATGGTATTCATCTTGTCATACTCTAAGACCTTGCTATTTTCAAGCGTACAACACCTGGGAGCTTGTTAGAAATGTGGACTCTCAATTTTCCCTTCAGACCTATGTAATTTTTTGTTTTTTATAATTTTATTAAATCATAATTGTGTACATTAGTGCAATCATGGGGCACAATGTGCTGACTTCATATACAATCTAAAATATTTTCATCAAACTGTTAAACATAGCCTTCATGGCATTTTCTTAATCACTATATGAAGACATTGATATTCTACATTTAATAAGTTTTACCAGTACCCTTCTAAGATGCACCGTAGGTGTGATCCCCCCAATTGCCCTCCCTCCACACATCCTCCCCCCTCCCCTCCCCTCCCGAGACCTATGTAATTTGAATATGCATTTTTAATGATATCCAAGGGATTCATATGAACAATTATATATATATATATATATTTATATTTTTTTTTTTTTTTTTTTTTTGAGTGCCGTGGCACCACAGCTCACCACAACCTCAAACTCTTAGGCTTAAGCGATTCTCTTGCTTCAGCCTCCCAAGTAGCTGGGACTACAGGTGCCCGCCACAATGCCTGGTTATTTTTTGGTTGCAGATGTCATTGTTGTTTAGCTGGCCCGGGCCAGCCGGGTTGGAATCCGCTAGCCTTGGTGCATGTGGCTGACACTGTAACCACTGTGCTACATATGGGCGCTGAGCCAGAACAATTATATTTTGAAAAGCAAGCAGACACACACATTCATTGAAAAGTTTCTGAGACACACAAAGACATAAACCACATACTCTAAAGTCTAGAATGGTGCTATTCAGTTTCAGTTAGGAGCTTCACAGAATTGCAAATTATGTTTTTATAGGCCTTGAAAGGTGATGTTTACACATGAAGTCTGAGTAGCACTGCTCTGGAAAAGCAGATTTCAAACTTCAAATATTGGAATCACTAGAGTACCTAAAAAAATCCTAATACAACAGCCCAACCCAGTTAAATTAAATTCCAATTTCTGGGAGTAGGACTCTGGCATCAGTATCTTTAAAAATTCCTCAATGAGTCTAATGCACTGCCATGTTTGAGAAACACTCCTTGACACAACCAACTCTTCAACAGCTAGGAGTCCCTGTTGAATATAAGCCATGTGAATAATGAAGGTACACTTGCAAAGCTTAATACCTATGTCTCTGACTGAGTTCAAAATCCCTCTCTCAATAGCTAATTCACTGAAAAGAAGTGCTGCTTTATCTCTAATTTCTACATACCAATAACATGTAATTTATTACTTTGAAAGTTTGGAATTCCCGTGGGATATATTAAAATATGCCCAGCTTTCAGACTTTAGAGCATGTTGTATCTAACACACTACCTTAGTACTTGATGACATGCAGTATAAATTGTTCTATAGTTATTTTACCTTCTCATCTCCCTTGGAAAAAAGAGATTTTTACATCCCTCCTCCACAGCACCTGGCTGCCCCTCACAGATAGACACTGATTTTCACGATGAATGGCCAGAACCCAAAGAGCTGATCCTACTGCACTGCTGTGAGACTGTTCTCTCAACCACCTCATTCCCTTTTCCTAATGTTCCAAAAGGCCAGAGGTTACTATGACCTTGGCTGGAAAAAACAGCTGTTTCTGGGACAATATTCCTTTCCCATGTCCCATACAAAGATTTTAGATTAGCTCACAAATGCCTATTTAATCCTTTTAAAAATATTTCCAGTACAATGTTTGCTTTGATAGGACAGGGCAACTTTATGGAAAGAACTTTGAAGTTTTTAAGTCTCAGGAGAAAAAAGCTTAGATGTATGCTTATCCTGAGGATACCCAAGTCTACATACAGTTATCCTTCAGTATCTATGGGGAATTGGTCCCAGGACCTCCCATAAAACCCCAAATTTGCAGATACTTGACTCCTTGATATAAATTGGCACAGTATTATAGTATATAACCTATGCACAACCCGCCCCCCCATATACTTTCTTTTTTGAGACAGAGTCTCACTTTCTTGCCCCTGGTAGAATGTTGTGGCATCGTAGCTCACAGCAGCCTCAAACTCTTGGGCTCAAGCAATCCTCTTGCCTCAGCCTCCCAAGTAGCTGGAACTACAGGTGCGTACCACAACACCTGAACACGTGGCTATTTTTTAGAGATGGGGGTCTCACTCTTGCTCAGGCTGGTCTTGAACTCCTGAGCTCAAGTGATCCACCTGCCTTGGCCTCCCAGAGTGCTGGGATTATAGGCGTGAGCCACCTTGCCTGGCCCCCCATATACTTTAAATCATATCTAGATTACTTATACCTAACACAATATAAATGCTATACAAATAGTTCATACTGTATTTGTAAAATCTGAATAATTAATATTGTAATGTTATTATTTGTTTTGTATCAAGGTTGGTTGAATTTGCAGATGCAGAATCCATGAACACAGAGGGCTGACTACATACACTAACCAATACTGCATTTTGTAATTTAATGATATTGTGTGTCAAATGTTTATAACTGCTCAGTAGACCTAGCAGAAAAAAGAATAATTAAGTTATGATAATTATGTTGTTTAGGGAAGTTGGATTTAATTCCACATTAGAAGCAAAGCTGGGCTGCCCTAAAAGCTGACCACAACAAACAAAAGGGTGAACCTAAAATATTAACCCACTCAGGTCTTTCCATGACCAGACCTGAATGGCTTGAAATCTCCTGTCTGCAGCTAATCTAATTCTGATAGGGATGGGTTTTTCCTGGCTTCAAATGCTGATATGCCCTGTTCTTATAACTGACACTGACATCTCAATCTGCCTGCCAGGCTACCAACATGCTCAAGCCTCACTCTACCATTTTAATGAGGTCCATGCTAATGTTCTGGGACTCAGAAACTAAGTGATGATACTGACCAAACTTACTCCAGCTCTGGGTATTATGGCTATCAGGGCTACCCTATAGTTAAGGGTCCTTTTCTCTGTTGTACCACCCACCCAAAGCACTTTGCCAAACCGAGCAGTTTTGAGCAGGGAAATGACAGTGGTGTTTTATGAAAATAAATCTGAGCACAGAAAGTAAGACCAGGCTCTGGTATGGGCAGATGTAGGGTGTGGGGTACAAAGCAGGAGTGGAAAGAAATGGGGATGAATGGGGCTGGCACCTGCGGCTCAGTGGGTAGGGCACCAGCCCCATATACCGAGGGTGGAGGATTCGAACCCAGCCCTGGCCAAAAAGCAACAAAAAATAGCCCGGGGTTGTGGCAGGTGCCTGTAGTCCCAGCTACTTGGGAGGCTGAGGCAAGAGAATTGCCTAAGTCCAGGAGTTGGAGGTTGTGTGAGCTGTGACGCCACAGCACTCTACCAAGGGTGACAAAGTGGAAAAAAAAAAAAGAAAGAAAAGAAATGGGCATGAAAACCTGTTAGCTGGTATCACAACACTGCAGCTCAAGTGGACTGGGTAAAGGAAATAAGATAGCTATGGTAATGGAGAAGATCTGACAGATGTGAGAAAAACTCTGGAGCAAACAGGCAAGATAGATTGACACTGAGTTTTTGTGGGCTCGCTAGACCCCTAATCACCACTTATAACATTGTTTCTAAGAGAAAAACAACCATTCAGAGTTCAAAAAACAGATTTATAAACAAACTTTTGGAACCCATCAGTTTTCATGTGTTGGGAGGAGACTTTATGTGAAAACATCTTGCAATTCTATGTATCTGGTGATCAAACCACAGTGAGATGGGGCCACTCCTTGATCATTTTTCCTCCCATCAACATTCCAGCCTACTCCAAACAGTGGCTATCTTAAACTTTCTAGGCCATAGTTGTTGACCTAAGGGCACTGTGACAGCAACAGATTCCATGTCTCCTGCTTTCTCATCCTTCCCTGCAAGCTCGGAAGAATACCCGTCTTCTGCAGTCTGAACTAGTCAGCCTTTCCATCTGTGATCCCTCTCCTGAAGGATGCTATACCAAACTTATCACAAGCTCTAGCTCCTGATTTTCTACTGCCTATTTTCCTGCCAACTATTATATCACCCATCTTTAAAAGCAAAACCAAAAAACTATAAATTAATACTTACTCATTACAGAAAATGTGACAGGTAATATGAAGAAAAATAAAAGCACTCATAATCAGGGATAACAACTTGTGTTTGTTTTGAGAACTTTTTCTATGCTTATATACAACATACACATTTTTCATAATCGATAATACTGTATCTTCCTTATGTCACAAATACTTCGCAAGATAATTGTTGTTATTGTTTTGGGGGAGGGGAACATAGTCTTGCTCTGTCCCCTGAGCTAGACTGCAGAGATGCAGTGGTGTCACCATAGCTCACTGACTGCTGCAACCTCAAACTCCAGGGACCATGTGCTCCTTCTCTCTCAGCCTCCTGTGTAACTAAGGCTACAGGTGCAGGCCACTATACTCAGCTAATTTTTCCTATTTCTTTGTAGAGATGGCAGTCTAACTATGTTGCCAAGGCTGGTCTTCAACTCCTGGGCTCAAGTGATCCTTCTGCTTCAGCCTTCCAAAGTGCTAGGATTATAAAGGTGTGAGGCCTGAATTTAATCATTCCCTACAACTGGATTTGCTTCCCATTTTTCACTACTATTTATTTATTTATTTATTTATTTATTTTTTTTGGAGATAGAGTCTCACTCTGTCACTGGTCCATCATAGCTCATAGCAACCTCAAAATTTTGGGCTTAACAGATCCTCTTGCCTCAGCCTCCCGACTAACTGGGACTACAGGTGCCCACCACAATGCCTGGCTAGTTTTCTATCTTTTTAGTAAAGATGGGGTCTTGCTCCTGCTCAGGCAGGTCTGGAACTCCTGAGCTCAGGTTATTCACCAGCCTCTACCTCCCAGAGTGTTAGGATTATAGGCAGAAGCCACTTCACCCAGCCTTTTGTTTGTTTGTTCTGAGACAGTCTCACTCTGTCACCCTGGGTAGAGTGCCACGGTTTCATAGCTCACAGCAACCTCAAACTCCCAGGCTTAAGCAATCGTTTTGCCTCAGCCTTCTGAGTAGCTAGGACTACAAGTGCCCACCATGATGCCTGGCTAGCTTTTCTATTTTTAGTACAGATGCAGGTCTCACTCCTGCTCAGGCTGGTCTCAAACTCTTGAGTTCAAGCTATCCACCCCACCTCAGCCCCCCAGAGTGCTTGGATTACGGATGTCAGCCACCACGCTCAGTCATTAATACATATTTTAGATCCTCATCATTAGCCCCTTTGACTCTACTCTTCCATCTTGGTGGCCATTTGACTCTATGATCTCTTCCACAAGGACTCAATCCCTGCCTACATTATACCACTACATTCTCTCACTTCATTCCCAATCTCTATGACCTGTCTTCTTTAACATCCTCTTTGCCACTTACACTACGTCAGGCCTTTCCAAGGTTCAGTCCTTGCCGTTATTCTGTCCTAGTCTCTGGAAGGACTCCTCCACACTAATTGCTCCTGTATCTTTATCTCCATAACTTACCCTTCCTTTGTCCTACTTCATCTGAGAAGTCCCATCATCACCTATAACTCAGTGCCACCTATAACTCAATAATGCACTCTGCCAAACTAACACAAATCTTTGATGGCATTTCTGATTATTTTCCCAACTTTTTTTTTTTTTTTTTTTTTTTGAGATAAGAGTCTCACTATGCCACCCTTAGTAGACTGCCATGGCCTGACAGCTCACAGCAACCTCAAACTCTTGGGCTTAAGTGGTCTCTTGCCTCAGCTTCCCAAGTAGCTGGGACTACAGGCACCCGCCACAACATCTGGCTATTTTTTTGTTGTAGTTGTCATTGCTGTTCAGCTGACCCGGGCTGGGTTCAAACCTGCCAGCCTGGGTGTATGAGACCGGTGCCCAACCTCCTGAGTATGGGAGCTGCCTATTTTCCCAACTTTCTTAATTCTAACAATAGAGCAAAAATTCTGCAGTCCTCAAAACTCAAAACTTGTCTTTAAGACCATCCTTATTCAGTGTCTCCAAACTCACATTAATAATTTCTTCAAGACACTTCCTAGATATATTTCTTTCTCATTCCCATCATTACCTTACACATCGATTATTACAACATCTTCATAGGTAGCAGCAATTCAACTTATATGCAGTTGCCTTGTTAATTTTCCAGTAATGTTTATTACTTCTGCTTAATTTTTTTTTTTTTGTACAAATTCATCTGGTTCAAACTCCTCAAAAGACTACACCTTCTCTCCTATCACCTCCTGATCAAAATCCAATGCAATCTTTCCTACCTCAACCTTTCCTCAGACTCATTATTGCTACCTGTGCTCATGTTATTCTCACAGTCCTTTAGTTTCAACCTCCAGTTGATAATCCTAACCTAAAGGATTCTCTAAATTCTTGAAGACAGTTCTGTCCTAGGCCTTGGGAGGGGGCTAATGAACAGAAACCTTGGTTTGTAGTGCTTGCCAATAAACTTCACCATAGCAGATTTCAAAATACCAATGTAACTTCATCAATTGCAAAACTGGCAAGAAATGTGCATAAAGCTTGTAGGAACTGGCTCTGGGACACCACAGCAGCATCTATGACGTGTTCTGTAATCTAGAACTTTATATATACTACTTTGTACAGGTTCTCTAGGTGTATTATATCGGTTTGTTTGCTTATTGCAATAAACTTCCCGTACGAAGTGGGGCAGTCCACTATTTTAGAGCTTTCACAGGGTAGAGGGCACCCACTGTGTGGTCAATAAACAGGCAAGACCTGGAGGAGGGTGATAAGCAAAGTGAAAGATGGGGATAACTAAAATGGCCATGTTCTGTTTAGGGTCAGTTAGCAAGAACCAAATAAAAAGGATAATGAAGGAGCACAATGAGGTGAAAATCAAATTAGAATAAGAGTCAGGGATACTGATTACATTCCAGTTTTCTATCTGTGTGATCCTTAGCAAGTCAAAGTTTCCACATCTGTAAAAATTAGGGGACTTGATGACCTAATTTCTAAGCTATCTCTAAACTCTAATGTTCCGGAATGTGGGTTAAACTAACAACAGTCCATAGTCTATTGCATTGGTTAAAAATAATGATAAAAAATTCATTTTAAAATCTGATCAATCTCAGCCGGGCGTTGTGGCGGGTGCCTGTAGTCCCAGCTATTCGGGAGACTGAAGCAAGAGAATCGCCTAAGCCCAAGAGTTGGAGGTTGCTGTGAGCTGTGATGCCAGCGCACTCTACAGAGGGTGATAAAGTGAGACTCTGTCTCTAAAAAACAAAAAAAAAAAAAGAAAAGAAAAGAAAAATCTGATCAATCCACGTGAGTTTGGGGCAGTGAAACTTTTCTGAAAACATGAAGAACCCTTCTTGTAAGAGTATTCCATTCCTTTGATCTAATAACTAACCTGTGTAAAGATACAATATCCTGAAAGTTTTAATCAATATCTCTTTTATTCTACTTAAAGAGAAAAGAGGCATGAAAACTCACCTAATATCTGCAAGCATGTTCTAAAATATTTCCTAGTGTCCCACATCCAGAAAATATGTATTGCCTATCTACTATGAGCTAGAGGTTGATAAGTGGTGAGGATTTAGTTAAAAAAAAAAAAAAATCCAGTCTCTTTACCCTTATGAAGGCCACAGCAGTGAGGGTCAGTGACTATTTCATTCCTCATCTGTATCAGTACTTTCTAACTTTAGCAGCATGAATTGCTCTGACTTGCAAATATAAATTATTCACCCTCTCAGAAACAGGTATATAATCATAAAAATTTGAGTATAATTTAAGAGGTTCACAAGACCTCTCAAATGTGAAGTTATCAAACCATCACAAGTTAACAATGCTGACCTATTACCTACAAAATAATAAACAAATCCAAGCTTATAAAAGCCTATATTATGTTTGCTAAGGGAGTATAGGAAAGATTTCCAACAGAAACTAAAAGTAAAGGTCCATCATTTAAAGGATTAAGTTTTAATTATATAAAATTTCATTCATCAAGAGTATCCTATTCCAAATAATATTCTGGATAAGGAAGGTATGTATGCCAAGGTTATAATTACATTTGATCTACTAATGTAATTCCTTTGGTTGAAGCTACTTATTAAATCAGTCTTCTTTCTTAAAAAACCAATTGCACAACTCCAATTTCCATTTCACAAATAAATTTACATTTTACGTCTCTTCAGTTTCACATTAATGAAACCTAACTAGTCACGACAAATTCACATACACACATATCCTGAATAAACAATTTGAACAATAGAAAAGAGCATGAATTCCAAACTAGAGGGCACCAACTCTTCCAGCTCTTAACATTTTCTGGCAAAGTGATCCTGGATAAGTCACTTAACTCTCTGATTTGTGTTTTTTCATTTAAAAAGTGGAGATAGATTAAGACTTACCTGAGAGGGCTACTGTGAGAAATCAATCAAATAAAATGATGCCTATCAAAGTGTTTAGCTGTAAGATGGCCAAAAGAATGCGAAAGACACAGTAGACTGGAAGTTGCTCATAAAACATCAGATATCCACAGACCATTTGGAGAAATTTGCTTATACAACGCCCTTAACAGCTTGCTCTTAAAAAATTTCTGTCTAAAGTGAAATAAATTGTTCTCAAGTTGCTCCAGGAATTACTTTAGTTACCTACTCAATAGTGAAGTTCTTAAACATGAGAAGATAAATTACTTACAACACAGTGTTAGTTGCAGATGTCAAAGTCTCTTCAACACAGTCCATTTTAACTTTTTTACAGAACAATGATTCTTTCACTTGCCTTATTGAAAAGCTTTACAACAGTTAACAGCGTTTTAGGTGAATGAAACTGACAAAACCAGTGAAATCAATAGTACTAAAGTTTTTCCTTTTCAGTTAAGCAGGTATTTGCTTTTAAAGGAGCAAATAATACTCTCTCAGTTTGAGACATGTTTTTCCAGTCCGTTCTCCATTGGAACACAGAAGCCATGTAAGGAATAACTTTTTTTGTTATCTGTCAAGCTTGTGAAACTAATATCCAGGATTTTTTTTTTTTGCATTACTTCATTTACATTTTACAGTGTATATCTGCATTATTTCAAAACCAAGCTTGGGGTTATTCTTCTTTCAGAAGTTGAATTAAACAACTTTTAATTCATTACACCTTATCAAATCTCATGAAGTCGAACACACCTTTATCAAATCTTATGAAGGTGACTGAAAGAGTGCATTGCTTTGGTATCTAGAAAAAAGTCAAGATACAAAAGAAAAAAAATGCTTTCTGAAGAATGAGCAAAAAAAAAAAAAAAGAAAGAAAGAAAAAAGTCAAGATGACAGCATTCTGATTTCTCAACTCCTTTTATGACAAGCCTCTACTAGTTTCCCCAATTTGCAAAGAAGCAAATTAAGCTCTCATTACCTGACTTCAAAATACCTAACACATAAATGTCTACTACCAAAACAAATTGCAGATCCTGCAATTACGTAACACTTACCTTCCAGAAATTCAAAGCATTTAGTTGCAGAAATGTTTAAGAGTAATGTATCCCCAGTTTTAAGAAAACAGTTACCATTATTCTGTAAGACCGTAAATCCCTTGACTAATTAGACATTTTAATAGGTGGGAAACTCGAGACTGGTGGATTTTTGAGACCAGGGGTAAATTCTGGGATGAAAGGGGCAGATTCAAGGACAGCAACGGAAGGGGGAGGTAGGGGTGGAAGTGACCGGGCAGTAGTGAGTTCTAGGAATGGAAGGTGCAAGCAAGACTGAGCTCAGGAGGAAAGGGATGGAGGGAAGGGAGAGAGCAAAGACCCGTTAAGGCGGTGGGACGTGGGTGGATGGAGAACCAGGTGCCAGGTTAGCTCCAAATCAGGCTCTGGTGTCTGCTCAGTCCTTGTTCTCACCCATTACTGCCCTAAGAGGGTAGGATCCCTAGCAAGTTGAGAGGAGTACGCTGCGGAACCGAGCAACTCCCGGGCCTGGCAAGGCCGCAGGATTCCTCCAGCCCCAGCGGCCAGGCAGGCTCCCTTCCCTCCCTCGACCGGTCCTATGTCTCACCCGCCAGGCGTAGGCCGCGGAGGCTCCCCATTGCCTCCTACTCAGCCGACCAGGACAGAAAGGCGCGAGCCCGCGGTGGCGCAGGTACGCGCAATGTCACCAAGCACTGGAGTAGAAAGGACACCGCGAGCTGGGGGCGGAGCGAGCACGGCGCGTGGGCGTGCCTGCGTTACGTGCAGGGCGTGCGGGACGTGCGAGCCCCGCGGCGGACGTGGGCCGTGGGCCAACCTAGCACCTTTCGCGCCACGCGGGAGCGGAGCTGAGGGTATCTCCCTGTGCAGCGTGGGGGTCCGTGCGCCTTCGCCCTCATTACGTGCGTCCGTGGATTACCCGTTAAAAGTAGAAAAGTTGTAGAACTTTTGTGAACTATGAGCTCCCGAAATACCCTAGATCAGCCAGTATTTCACTATACTGCTCCTCCAGCGCTTTCCATGAATATTCCTTGATCAAAAACACATAACTGGTCTCATGGTGCCCGGTGGTCCTATCTCTTGTTAGCTTTTGGAGCGTCCCTCTGGCTAATTAGAGAAAACGTGTATATTTCCCATTTTGTTGTCTACTGTGTATTTCTAAAAATCATTTCTACCGGTAAACACCTTCGTCCATACTCTTCCACACTGCCAGAAATGCGCCTTTCCCCCGAATTCCTTATTATTTAGACGAGAATCGCACTTTTGTCATCCTCAGTCACCCAGCTCACAGCAACCTCAAACTGTCGGCTGAAGCGATCCTCCTGCCTCAACCTCCGGAGTAGCTGGGACTATAGGCACCTGTCACAGCGCCCGGCTATTTTTAGAGATGGGGTCTCACTCTTGCTCGGGCCAGTCTGAACTCCTGAGCTCAAGCGATCCACTAGCCGTGGCCTCCCAGAGTGCTAGGGACTAAAGGCTGAGTCACCGCCTGGCCAGTGGTCCCAAATTCTCAATGAGCAAAGACCTCCAGCTCAACTGTTGGAGGTGGGGGGTGGGTAGACACTGGAGTAACAGGGATTAGAAAAACCTCACTTCCCCAGATTTCCTCCTGGAACGCCGAGTTTGTGTGACCAGAAAATTGTTTCTTTATTGTAAGAAGATAGGATTGGCGTAAATGACCCCTTCAAGTTCTTTGATCCATGCAGGTGGGCTAGTTCGAGAGTGAAAACCAGAATGACTGCCTTCGATGTGGGTGGGAACCACTAAGAAGTTCAGCATTGCCCTCAGCTTCCTGGAGTCCCCAGCGTTTTTTTTTGTCAGGCGGCGCCGCAGACACCTTTGCTCCGCGGTGATTGGCCTGCAGCGGGGTCCGCGCGTTTGTCCAATATGGCGGCGCCCAGTGGTGGTGTGAACTGTGAGGAGTTCGCCGAGTTCCAGGTGAAGGGGTTTTCCTCACGTGGCAGGCGCGTCCCTCCTTTTGTTCCCAGACCCTATTCTCTGCTCGGGGAGGGAGTATGGACAAGTTGTGGGGAAAGCGGCCAGTTTAAGTTTCTGTTTTTAAGCCATTGGAGGTCATGGGGGGCGCGGGTTTTGGCCTTAGAGGGAGGCTACTCTGTGGGGGGAGGGTAAGCGGGGGTGGGGGTGGGGATCAGAGTTCTCTTAGTGTCGCGCAGGCTTTGAGTGGGGAACTCCGGGTAGTATCGCGGGTCTAAAGCCGAGCTCCGGCTCCGAGGGTAAGGATTGCAACCCCTTGGAGTTTAGTTCCCAGCCTCTGCCATTTCTTTCCTACTTTTTTTTTAAAATTAAATTGTAGCTGTGTACGTTAATGCAATCATGGGGTACAATGTGCTGGTTTCATATGCTATCTGAAGTACTTTCATCAAACTATTTAACATAGCCTTCATGGCATTTTCTTAATTATTGTATGAAGACATTAGTATTCTGCATTTAGTAAGTTTCACCTGTACCCTTGTAAGATGCACCGTTCCTTTCCTACTTTTAAGTTGAGCTTTTGTGGGAGAGGAAAAGTCAAAGAGAGCTTATTTACTTTTTAAAGCAAACACTTGATACAGTTCATTATTTTAGTGGCAAAGAACGTTTGGAAGCTTGGAGGGAGAATTACTAATAGTACCTGCTTCTGTCTAGTTACAGAATTGAATTAAAATATCATGACCTTAAAAATGTTTTGCATTTTTAACTAACTAAAGATACTGAAAAATCGTTTCATTTGTGATTGACCTGTATTTATTAAGCTTTGTGCCTTGAACAGTGTAGGTAGTGTTCTTGAAGATAACTTTAACAGATTAAATTACTCGATAAATAGCTATGAACTAAAATAAAATCTTAAGGTTGCCTCCTCAGCGACTGACTGGACCCCCCTCTTGGCCAAGAGAATTCCTAAAATTGAGTTGCTAGCCATGAGAAAGGAGATCAGACAAGCCTTATCAAGCCCCCTCCACTTCTTAGAGATATTTTTCTGGGCTCACCAACAGGCCTAAGGAAGGCTATGTCAGATCTTGTAAATCCTCAATACAAGTAATAAACCACTTGAGTCTAACGAACAGACCCTTTATCTTAAGCTTTCCTTTTCACTAAGTCTTGGTCTTCTAGAGCCTAACTCTTTCAAGCCAATTGCTAGCTACAGAATCCTTAAACCCACCTATAACCTGTAAGCTCTTGCCTTCCAGATTTCCCACCTATTTGAGCCAAACCAATGTTTGTTTTCCACATACTGATTTCTGATCTCACTTGTAATCCCTGTCTCCCTAAAATGTATAAAACCAAACTGTAACCCCACCACCTCTAGTCCATGTACTCAGGGCTTCTCGAGTTTGGCTGTAGGTCATGGTCCTCAAATTTGGCTCAGAATAAACCTTAAATTATTTTACAGGGTATGGTTTCTTTTTTGTCAACATACCATTTGGCCAAAGAGTTTATGTGGTGTCTTTCTACCATTGTTTGCATCCTCTTCATCACTTAAGTTGCCCTTCAGAACAGACTAGATCAGAACAATAGCAGCCAACCTTATATGCTGTCATAGTGCCCAGTACATACAAAATTTGTAAAAATTGTTAATAGGATAGAAAAAGACTGTTGGATTCACCACTTTATATGGAATTATTTAAGGTTAACCCACCAATTTGTGGCCTTGGCCTTCTCACATTAGTACTGTGAGCTCATAAGAGCAATGGTAGTCCTAAAGTCAATGGGAAAGAGTATGAGGTAGGGAATTACATGTTCTGGATTTAGAACTGCATCCATCATCAACAACTAGTGACCTTGGCCCAGCGAGTGGCTCATGCCTATAATCCCAGCACTCTGGGAGGCCGAGGCGGGTAGATTGCCTGAGCTATGGGTTCGAGACCAGCCTGAGCCACATTGAGACCTCGTCTTGCAAAATAGCCGGGCATTGTTGCGGGCACCTGTAGTCCCAGCTATTTGGGAGGCTAAGGCAAGAGAATCACTGGAACCCAAGAGTTTGAGGTTGCTGTGAGCTGTGATGTCACAGCACTCTACCCAGGGCGACAAAGTGAGACTGTCTTCTAAAAGAAAAAAAAAAAAACTTGTGATGTTGAGTAATCACTTAACCCCTTTGGAAATTAACTTGAATCTGTAAAAAAAGGATTGTGTTAAGTAATATTTAAAGCTGCTTCCATCTCTGTAGTTACTTGAATCTCTAAAACCAAATGTCAAAGGATCTCTTTGAGCTGTTAAGATTTTTTTTCTTTTGGAAAGCTTGCCTACCCAGTCTATTCACAGAGATAACTTTTATCAAAGGATCATAAAATGAATCTTAGTCAGTAGATCTGGTTTTATAGAGCTGGCCATCAAACATTGTTTAACCTTCTTGTAAATAAGGATATTACTTTAGACACACAAAAACATAAATGAAGGTGCTATAAAAATGTAAAATTTTGGCTTGGCATCTGTGGCTCAGCGGGCTAAGGCGCCAGCCACATACACCTGAGCTGGCGGGTTCGAATCCAGCCCGGGCCCGCCAAACAACAATGACGGCTGCAACCAAATTAATGGCCGGGCGTTGTGGCGGGCGCCTGT
>CAUYRH010012097.1:0-45809 GCA_963574655.1 Perodicticus potto | reverse complement strand
TGTACATTAGTGCAATCATGGGGTACAATGTGCTGGCTTCATATGCAATCTGAAATATTTTCATCCAACTGTTCGACATAACCTTCATGGGATTTTCTCGTTTACTGTATGAAAACATTTGTATTCTGCATTTAGTAGGTTTCACCTGTATCCTTCTAAGATGCACCGTAGGTGTGATCCCACCATTTATCCTCCCTCCACCCATCCTCTCCCCTCCCCTCCCCTTCCGTGCCCCTTTCCCCATATTCTTGTGCTATAATTGGGTTATAGCCTTCATATGAAAGCTATAAATTAGCTTCATAGTAGGGCTGAGAACATTGGATACTTTTTCTTCTATTCTTGAGATACTTTGCTAAGAAGAATGTGTTCCAGCTCCATCCATGTAAACATGAAATCACAGATGAAGATGGTCCACCAGAAATGAGAACGTGAACATCAACAAGAAATGATAAATTACTTCAGGCATCCCTGCATCCCGGGAGAAAGAATCTTAGAGTCAATTTGTTGAAAACAGGGTAGAACTGAGGAGTTCTCACCATGATAATGAGCGCTCAGGAGGACCTTAAGAAAAGCGCTACTCACACCTACGGTGCATCCTAGAAGGGTACAGGTGAAAATGCCATGAAAGCTATGTTAATCAGTTTGATGAAAACATTTCAGATTGTATATGAAACCAGCACATTGCACCCCTTGATGGCACTAATGTACACAGCTATGATTTAATGAAAAAAAAAAAAGAAAGAAAGAAAGAAAGAAAAGCGCTACTCTGTGTGTCTAGCACAGGTCATCCAAAGGGTGCAAATTCTACAGCCTCAGCCAATGTCACAGTGATGGACAAATCAGGAGGCCCGACCCAGAAACCCACAGCGTAAGCAGCCTGAGTGCCGTGCCTGATACAGGGTGCACCTGTGGGAGGCAGGTGGGGAGACTTCGGGGTGTGCAGGGTAAAGCCATGAAAAGAGCCTGGTGGCATCTCCACAGGAGGGACGAGCCCTGGGCACCAAGAGTCACCGAGAAGGAGAATCCTTTGAACTCCTGCTGTGCAGTTACATCAGGGGACCAAGCTTACTACCCAGGAGGTAGACTGGTTCCCCCTCTGCCTAAATGCCCTACTGGCCCTTCGTTAGCAACCCTCTACCCTTTTACTCTGCCTCTTTCTCTATCCAGTCCTCCTGGGGACTTGGAATTCTTTCAGCCCCGTCCTAGGGCATTTTTGCATTTTGCATATGCGCTTTTGATAGAAATCAATAAAAGCCTTTGGAGGAAGCCAGAAAATGCTGCCCTGTCCTGGTCTCCCACTCGGGTGAGATAATGTGCACCTTCTCAAGGGGTTGTCAGACTCTGTGCCTTAAACTTGAGTAGATTATCATCATTTCCCCAGCAAAGTTTCTTTATGGGCTCCCAGCCCAGTCAGGGTCCCCAGCGATGACCCCAGTGTGGACCAAACGTAAATACCTTTTGTTTGGTTGATCTACAACCAAGAAGCATGAGACTCAGAAACAAAAATCCATGTGCCTACGTGCACAGAGGGAGTCGCGCTTCCTCCTGGTCTCCCCCTGGTCAGAACTCAGCTGCATTAAGGAAAAGGAGGATTAGGGTGGGGCCATTATCTCAAACCTCAAGGCTGTGGGGAGGGTCTCCAACTGGCTTGACTCTGTTGGTCTCCAGTCACCTTGTCACTAGCCTGCCTGACCCTGGGGAGAATGCGGCTACTTGGATTCCCCTAAGTGTGTCTGAGTAGGGTTGGGTTCGTAATGAAGGAGGGCAGGGAAATCGATCTCAATCGTAAAGCAAATCCAAGGTCAATGTCGGTTCTTCCTAGAAATGGAAGTGCTGTGTACTTGCACTGCCTGCCACGTGATTTCCAGAGGCATTCCTCCAATTAGAGATTCTCTGCACATACAAAGAGGTGCTGGAACTCTTGGGAACCTCAAATAATCCCTTTGAGGTTTAAGTTTCTCTAACTGATGCTTCTGCCAAATGGAGTATCTGGCAAAGGGGGGCATGCTCTGGGGTTTTGGACTTGTCACCCCCTGACACAGCTCTGATATACAGCCTGCTAGAAAAAGGAACCATTACCTTACCAATGGTACTAACGGGCTTTTGTTCAAACCCAACACCTGACTCTGGGACACCTTGGGACCAACCTTGCCATGTTGGAGTGGAGCAACTCAGACTCAAGAACCAACAGCGTGGGAAGAAGCCACAGACCCTGTCAGATGGAGATTGAATAGCCAAGAGTGGGACAGACTGTGTTTGATGAAACTTCAGGCTCCTCTGACCAGATGGCAGCCCTGGACCATGTGATCTGCAGACTCCCAGCACAGGTGAGTCGCTCCCGCACCACGGAGAGACGTGGACAAACCCCAACACAGTTCCCGTCACCTCAAGGCCACATCCCTTGGCGAATGACTTTCTCAAATTCCTGCCTGAGAAATTCATTGCTGCTGGATTTATTGTTCATTTCAGCCAAAACCTAATGTTAAGCACACAGACCCCTGAGTCCCTCTTAAGCAGTTACTTTAAAAACCTTGCACTTGTAAACCTTTCCTCTGGTCTTTTGAGGTGAAAATCCTCTACCACCCAGAACTGTCTGTCTTCTTAAGAATCCCAGAGCCATCTTTTTGGAATGGAAATATTCAGGAGGGTAGCTCGGCTTCCAGTTCATGCTGGAGGGTAGGAGCCCAACTTCAGTAAGTCCCATTGTCAACCCAGATGTGTTCATAGTCACCCATCCCCCCTTTGCTTTTGTAAATTTTCACTTCCCTGACTCTGCTACAGACCCCTCTGTACCCCCTCCTCCTTCCTAATTTTCCCTGTTGAAGTTGAGTTCAGTTCATGCTGGAGCCTTTTCTCTACTGCAATAAATAGTTATTATTGGAAAAAATCCATCCTTACCACCTTGTGTCTGGCTTTGTTTATCTTGGTTACCTGCTGCTGGATGGGGCCCGGTAATGGCAACTCAGCCATCCACTTTGGGGAACTGTTGCATTTTTGCTTCACTCTGCAGCCAGAAGTAAACTCATATGCTCATCCTGGTTCTTGGCCTGAACTTGCCGGCCAGGGTCAGTTCAGATATGACTTCCTCCTTGAAGAGAAGGAAGAGCCCTCCTTGAGGGCTAAGGAAGAGGCTGTGGAGTCACAAATACATCTTGCAATTCCTGAATTAATTCCATAGGCCATGGAAAAGGGCCAGTGGAGAAACTTAAGGTCAACACAGGTGGCTTCTGGCGATGGAACCTGATGGTTTATGACATTTGCTCAGCTAGCCGAATTCTTATCACCATCACTGGGGTGCATGCTTGAAGTCCACTCTCCTTTGATCTCATTCAGCTACATTTAGCTTCTTGATAGAATCCTTAAGTAAATGTTGTAGGAACCAAATAGAACAGATCTCCTTTTACCTCCTTTAAGTCCTATTAATCAGAGTGGCCAACAATGAGATTCACTGTTAGTAAATTTGACCAGAAACCAAGAGACTTGAGCACAAGTAATGTTTATTTTTGGATGAAAATTCCCCAGGGCCTCTTTTGCAAGTAGATACATTGACCCCCACACCCCATATTATTTCAAAGATTTTTTTTTTTATTGTGATTAGTCTTGGAAAATAGAGATAGCATCTCTCTCTTCATCAAAGGGCAAACTTATTTACTGGACATTATATGATAAAAAGTCATGTTCCTAAGGCTCATGTTCCTCTTTCATAACACGATTCACTGTATATGCAGGTATCACCAGGGATCTTTCATTTTGCTTTGAGGGGGTCAGTGATCCAGGAACCAGATACAAAAAAATGCTAATAATCAGGCTACCATTATCTTTATTAGTGATACCGTCCTTAATTTCTAGCCCAGGATCTCCTGTCTTGGTCAGTATCCATGAAACTGGGAGCCTAGAATTTTCATGTGCAAGTGGGGAACTTGCAAATTCATTCACTATTCTGTGAACATGACGGAGTCTTGTTTACTGGGATTGTTTTCTGTCAACTCATCAGAATAAATTTTCATCTATTGGCTAACCACAAGTATGAAAGGGCAATAAGTAGAGTTTGCAAAGATTTGTAAACTATTATAGAAAAATGCTAAATTTTAGTAGCTTGTATGTTTTAGACACATTTTATGTATTTATTGAACAAATTCTGATTCTCAACCACGTTGTATAGGCTGTAGGGATGTATCTAACCAATCCCTGCAGAGACAGACCTTCATACTGGTACACTGGTCACTCTGGTCATGGCCTCAGAGCCACATTGAGGAACAGCCTGCACATGCTTAACTGATTCAAGGGGGCTTATTTCAATCTGCTCAGGTAGCAGAGAGTTTGGGGTTCAGAGAGATACAACTGCTACCTCCTATACCCTCTTCAGATTGTGTTGGCCTTGTCTGCCTCTATTTCTTATTCCAGCCACTCCTCTGAAAACAGTCTGCTCAGGTTCACTCAGATGAAATGTGGCAGTGCTGTCCTGCGTGCTGCTCACCTCCTGCCTAGAGCTTCCCAGCTGGCTCTGGATGTCAGCGCTGTGATCACCCTTAATCCTCACACAGGTGCATCCAGGGGAGCTGATGCCTTCTGGCACAAACCTTTGACCAAAAGGATTGGAAAAGGGCAAAGGGCAAATGCACTTGTTTTCCTTTCTCCTTCAGCCCACTGCATGCTGTGGGATATTCCAATACACTGTAGTTCTGTCTCTTGTGGGAAGATGATCAAGATTGACTAATCAGGGTCTTGTCAGCTAACAGGTGATGGACAACTGGGAAATGGGCTTTGGTTTAGAAGTCTCGTTGCTCTGTGCCTTACTCCTCTTCCTGTCTCCTGGTGCCCAGAGGTCATGCCCTGAAGAAGTCCTACACACACATCTCTGGCTACACAGATAAAGTCATGCAAACATGTCTTTGGCGAGGGCTGCACTTTCTGAAGAAACTGGACAGAAAGAGATTTGCATCCTGAATGAGGCAGTATTTCAGCTGAGTGTGCACGTGTGAGCATGCACACACACACATACACAATATTAATAGACTCTGCAGAGCTGCAGTAAACCCAGAAACAGAGGTTCTGCTAGCTGAAGCAAAGACGGAAGCAGTTGTAACAGGGAGAGGATGGCAAGGGATGTGCAGGAAATTGAAGTCAAGTGTCTGTCGTGGACAAGTCACAAATCTACACCGAGAAAAGTTGTGACACTTTCAATTGAGGGGATCTGTGGTGTCGCTGCACAGACAATTGGGAGCAGAGGGCATAATGCGTTAGGAATACCAAGCCAAAATGTGAGCAAATAAAATAATTGGAAAATGAAGGCAGGTGACCAGGAAAGGACTAGCAGCAAAGCGAAGACCCTACGCTCTTCAAAACCCAACACGCTTTCTTTCACCTTAAGTTCAGCTTTGCAATTTTCACATGAATAAGAATATGGAAGTGATTCTGATTTAAATCTCATGAGAACCTTTGACTTCTTTAGTTGCCATTCATAAAATTTATGTCTACTTTGACCTGGTCTAAAAACATGAGGGCAGACAGAATAGGAGGCAGAAATTGTGGATCACAGCAGAATTCTCCTTAGTGGGGCTGCCAAGAAGGACTCTATGTCAACTTTCCTTCCTAGTGTTGGCTCAGTGACAAAGGAATGAAGAGGGGAAAGAAAGTAGCAATGACACTTAGGAAGAAAAATCATCAGCACAAGGTAAAAACCAAACATTTACAGGAAAATAAGGGAAATGGGAGATTCATTACAGTTACTTCCAAATTTAAACCCAAAGATGGTAAGAAGAGTGTGGGGGGTGAAAAGGAGGCACACAGTGGGTGGGAAAGGTGCCCCCCGGGAGCAACGTCCTGTGACACCGCGCATCAACACCCTGACTCAAAGAGAAGGAATCACTTTAGAAATAGCAAAGGGCAAGGGAGGGGAGGGAAGGGGGGAGGATGGGTGGAGGGAGGGTAATTGGTGGGGCCACACCTATGGTGCATATTAGAAGGGTACAGGCAAAACTTACTAAATGCAGAATACAAATGTCTTCATACAAAAACTAAGAAAATGCATGAAGGCTATGTTAAACATTTTGATGAAAACATTTCAGATTGTATATGAAATCAGCACATTGTACCCCTTGATTGCACTAATGTACATAGCTATGATTCAATAATAAAAAAAGACACACATTGATTTTGATTTAATAAAATGAGAAATGATAAAATAAAGTACTATTTTACCTTTGAGTTTTAAAAAAATAGCGAATTGGGGACAACTCCTATGCCTCAAAGGAGTAGGGCACCAGCCCCACATGCCAGAGGTGGTGGCTTCAAACCCAGCCCCGGCCAAAAACTGAAGAACGAAAAAGAAATAGCAAATTGGTTTTAAAATGATAGTAAGTTACATAGTACAGTTGGGTAGTATGTGTTCTCTTACAATAATTTTTGGAAAGTAACATGGAAAAAATATGTTTGGAATCTTTAAAAATATTTAATACTCAGCTTAGATTATTAAACTCCTACTACCATAGGAATTAGCCATGCATGTATTGAGTGTACAACTGAGTGCGTGTATGTGTGTGTGTGTGTTTATATATGTATATGTACACATATATATACACAATCACCTAAATGCTCAGCTGATTGTTTTAAAAATGTTATACATCTCTGCTGGGCGCAGTGGCTCACGCCTGTAATCCCAGCACTGTGGGAGGCTGAGGTGGGAGGATTGCTTGAGCTCAGGAGTTCGAGGCTTGTCTGAGTGAGAGTGAGACCCTGACTCGTGAAAAAAATGGAAAAACCCAGTCGGGCGTAGCGGCGAGCGCCTGTAATCCCAGCGGCCTCAGAGGCTGAGGCAGCGGGATGCCCACAGCCCGAGTCTGAGGTTGCAGTGTGCTACAACACCACGGTACCCTGCTCAGGGCATAGGGTAGAACTCAGCCTCGACAAAAACAAAAGAAAAAATGTTATACCTCTCAATTGTCTGTCACACTAAAATGTACATAATATTTTTCTCTTCGTTCTAAAAATAAGGAAATTCATGCTTGCTGATGTTTGGTAATTTGCACAAGTTCAAATACACAAACACATTTTAAGTGATAATGTCGGAATTGACTTCAAATTTCTCGTTCTAACTATAATACTACATACATTTTATGTTAATTTATCCTAAAATATTGATATACCAATGGCTATAAAGATATTCTAAAAGCACTTATAATAAAAAATTAGAAATAGCTTATAGGCCACATTTCTAGATGCCTCGTGGATAGCTGAAGCCATGGCCGGGGCCAAGCCTACATACAACACATTCTCCCTGTACATGCATAACTATGATAGAGTTTAATTTATAAATTAGGTGCAATGAGAGATTAACAACAATGAGTAATAATACAACAGAACACTTATAACAAGATACTACCGAAAAAGTACTGTGAATGTGGTCTCTCTCCCTTAAAATATTTACTGTATCGTACTCATGCTCTTCCTGCAATCCGTACACCTGACAACCTCCATTGGCAACGTGTCGGTCACTGGCCTGTAACGTCTACAGAGTGGAGATGCCAGACAGAGAGCCAAGTCTCATCTCATGAAAGACTGAGCAGAAAGGTGTGAGATTTCTTCACACTACTCAAAGCAGCGTGAAATCCAAAACTGAGGAACTGTTGACTTCTGGAATTTTCTATTTAATATTTTCATATCACAAAAAGTAAGTGGACTGAAACTGTAGAAAGCAAAATCACAGATAAAAAGGCATTTATGGGTTCAACAGCAGAAGACTGCATATATTTTTCTTTCTTTAGCGTATTACAAAGTCTTTACAAGTAATTTTTGAAGAAAAACACTTAAAAAGTTGTATGATAACCAGTCTGCTTTAATGCTTGTTTTCTGCCATGTCTTTTCATGGCTTGAAAGCGTATTTGTTTTTAGCAGTGAATAATATTTCATTGCTTGGGTGTCCCAGATTTTTCCATTTACCTACTGCAGAGCATCTTAGTTGCATCCACATTTTAGTAATTATACATAATGCTGCTGTAAACATCTGTGTGCAGGTTTTGTGTGGGCATAAATCTTCAGCTCCTTTTAGTAAATGCCAAAGAGCAAGATTGTTGGATCATATGGTAAGAAACTACCGTCCAAAGTGGCTAGAGTATTTTTCATTCCTGCCAGCAAAGAAGGAAGTTCCTGTTACTCCCCATTTTTGCCAACATTTGGTATTCCTTAGAAACCAATGCCCTGATTTTTTTCATTCTAGTAGCTGTGTGGTGCTATCATTGTTTTAATTTGCATTTCCCTAAAGACATGTAACATAGAATGTCTTTCATATGTTTACTTGCCTTCTGAAAATCTTCTTTAGTAAATATCCATTAAGGTCATTATAAAAATGTTTAGTCTGTTTTTTTTTTAATGGAATTTTAAGAGTTCTTTGTATATTTTGGACATTATCCAAAATCAAATTGTTATCCATTAGCAAATGTTTCTTTTGCAAATAAATTTCAGTATTGTTAAAGATAAACTGTTACACTCATTGTAGTATGTATATATCATTTATTCATTTAACTATGCTACCCATTGTTTTATATTATTGTCTTTACTTTAACAGGTCATTACCAAAGTTTTGAAGTGATATCTTCCTCACCCAGGTTTTCCCTTAACCCTTGTGTGTGTGGGTTTTGTATCTGTAGTATTTTGCACACTACAGTGATTTTTAGGCTCACATGTTGTATTACAACTGAACTGACTGTACAGTGTTGATGGGAAAAGGATATGGAACTCGCTGTATAAGGTTTTAAGTCTCTACATATACATTAAAATATTGGACAAACTTACAGCAACATGTGGAGTGATTACTTCTGGCTGATCATCCGTACTTAGCTCCCAAAGTGTCCCCAGGAGTGATATTTGTGCCATTTCCTCTCAGGACCAAATATATTTCTGCAGTGTCATTTCATTCTTCCTTTTCCATTCATTGTTAAATTTGCATCATTTTCCTTCTAAAGCAAAAATTAAGAAAGGCTAAAATGTCATTTTTAAATAAAACTAGATCTTATTTTGTTTTCCAGTAATAAAAGTAGAATGCCAAGTTACTGCGTGTTTGGTTAAAAAATATTGCGGAGTTCTCATGTACGTGTATGATATTCATACGATTTCTAACATGATTTTCAAACACTCGACATTGAAAGCTTATCTTTTCCTATATTGGTTACTCACAAGTTATTCTATAGGGATGGCTGAACCTACCACATATACTAACTTGGGACAAAAATGTTCTATAGTAAGATTTTCATGTGAACATTTAAAAGGGACTCATGCGACTATGTGGAGTTTTTGTTTGTTTAGAAGTAATGACAAGTGAGGATGGGGTCTGCTCACAAACCAGACACCGCGGTATAAGGGAAAGCAGTAAAGCTCAGTGGTCTCCCAAGAATTTTCACCTCCCTGAAAATTTCACACGTAGCCATGCTGTGGTGCTGCTTTATTTTGCATGTTGCTGTGAAATGATTTTACCATGGGCCAGTGACTATTATCTCAGGCTTTGATGATCTTTAGACGGATGGCGTGATTCAGAAAATGTGATTCATTCGGGCTGAAATGTTGAAGCCCTCACTTCACAAACTTACTTTAGAAGATTAAGTGTCTCTAAAAATGCATTTTATTCAAAGTGCTGTCAGTAGCCCTTTAAAAGATTGATCTTTACAGTCAGTTCTCGTCTTTTATATGATGTCAAAAAAGTCTCACTCACATCATTTGCTCTTTACTTCATTTACAGGTAGTGGGTTGTGACCTTGATTCCACCTGTCTGTGAATTTAATGACATTAAGAACATAGAGAACTGTTACGGCCGGTTTTACTGTTCGGCTTCCCCAGGCAGAGCGGTAGGGGATCTTCACCTCCCCAGAGAGCACCCTCGTACCGTCAGACGTGTGCCATTTTGGTCTTGGATACAGGTGAATTCACCAGGTCTTATTTCTGGCTTAGTCACTCAAAACAAACAAATGTTAACCTTAACTCAAATCAACAATAGGTTAATCAAAAATAATGCTACCGGGCTCTAACAACTCATAAAATGTGTTGTCAACCAAGTGTAGAAGGCAGACAAGTCAGAGCAAAGATAACCATTAAAACAAGCCAGCAGAATAGACACTGCAAAGGAGTTTGGGAACAACTGTGGGCTGTGCACTAGAAGATTTTTGAATATCGGGTGTGGGATGAATGGGTGTTACCAAATTAATTCCTTTTTTGTTATACAAGGATTTTTTTAAATTTATTGTAGTGTTTTATTCTTTCTCCACATAATACTCTCTCTATATATTTATATAGCCTTCGGAGGATGACATGAAGATTAAATGAGATAAACCTTGGGCAGACACTCAATATAGTATCTGTTGTTTGTACACAGAATAGGAGGGAAGGCGGATCCTCTCAGCTTCAGAATGAGGTCTGCTGTAGTCAGTCTCTGTGGAGGGCTTGCTCTCAGCTTCAAAGGTGACATCTTTTTGCTACCACTTCAGGTAATGGAATGGACGTGTCAAGGGACCTTGCTTGAGCTTCTTTAATAAAAGCACCAATCCCATTCATGAAGGTGGAACCTCATGACCTAACCACCTCTCAAAACCCTGCCTCTTAATATTACCATGTTGGGTACTGGGTTCCAACATATAATTTGGGGCAGTGGAGAAACCAACATTCAGTCCGTAGCAAAGACCAACCATATATACTGAGAAACAAATTGATCTCAGAGGACACAACTTATTTTGTGGCTACCTTTCTAGTATCCAGGAGCACACTTCAAACCTTACCATGTTGTCTGACACAGAACTGTCAAAGTTGGAATGAGTTATGAAGCTAGATGGTGTAAATCTGAAAGAACAAAGGTGAACTCTAGCACTTGGGCCATGGCACGAACATTGAATCTATTGAACACCAGCCCCTGAGTGTTAATTGTGTGCATCAGTCAATTACCTACACTAATGATCCCATTAGTACAGAAGAAAGTTAAAAATTTCAATATTTTACTCTGATCACATACAAATCAGGTTGTTCTTGAATAATAATGTCCTTGCATATGAAGGACAAAAAAATAACCCTTTAATTACCATGTTTATGTCTCCTTTTTTAGTTACCCACAGAAAGTAAACATGCTGAAGAGCATCTTGGCAATTAGAGCCTGCTTTTCAGACTCTGTTTAATTACGAGTAAATCAATCAATAGGGCTCTATTCCCTGCCTCATTCCAAGGCTTTAAACCAGTTTTAAAGGTGAATGTCTCCCATCTATCTGGGCTTGTATTTCCCTCTCATACAATTATCCTAACCCCATAAAAATGATTAAATATATAAATGCATCATTCCCCCTTTCCTGGTATTGACTTTTTCTCAGGCTTTTTAATGAGTGCCCTTTTGTTTACACCCCTCACCAAAACCATCCTTCTATGATAATGGCACATTTTCACCTGTATCTTCAAAATGACTTTCTGACAAATGCCTCAGTACCCACAAGGAGGCAGAAATTTTCATTTTCTTCTTAAAACTGAAACTTGAAAAACTGAAGACTTCAGTGCTCAGCAACTGATGCCCTTGTACTGAGTGAAGGTGGATTTAACATGCAGTGTTCGCTGGCTCTCAATTTCACTACAAAGCCACTGACTTCTCCATAATGTTCGGAGTTCCATCTAGCTATCCACACCCTTCTCCCCAACTCAGTCAGTTAACCATACTCACAGGACTCTGAGTTGTCAATTGTTTGTTATTGGAGGTCGGTTCTGCTGGGAAGTTACAGCTGTCATCCTTTTTGAGTCTTTTCATCCTGATTTTGTCTCTAATTTAGTATTAGCCATTGCGTTTCTGTAACAACCTCTCTATAATGATGTGATTGTCACCACAAAACACAAGGATTGCTATTAAGATAAAGTACAACATAAGTTTCATATGTATTCAAATGAAATACTTGTTTATTGAGAACATGTGCCCCGAAGACAATTTCCCACCATTTTCAGTGAGTCCAGGTATCTTTCAGGCTATTTTTGAATTATTATTGATTAACCACAATATTAATAGCATTTTCAAGTCACTGTTACTTGGTTAATATTTGATGTATCTGGTGTTTTATTTTTCTTTATTTTTTTCATTTGTTCAGATCTACTATATTAATTCTCTAAGAAATATCAAGGGTAACAAACATTTTGCTCCATTCTCCTATTTTAAATAGAGATAAGAAGCCTTAGACATGATGCATACACTTTCCTAGGTCAATATTTGCTAGTGTTTTTGTTGTTGTTGTTTATTTGTTTGGTTTTTAGAGACAGTCTTACTTTATTGCCCTCGGTAGAGTGCTGTGGCGTCACAGCTCACAGCAACCTCCAACTTCTGGGCTTATGCAATTCTCTTGCCTCAGCCTCCAGAGTAGCTTGGACCACAGGTGCTCGCCACAACACCTGGCTATTTTTTGTTGCAGTTTGGCCGGGGCTGGGTTTGAACCTGCCACCCTCCATATATGGGGCCGGCATCCTCCTACTGAGCCACAGGCACCACCCAATTTGGCAGATTTTTTGAGCTGTCTTACTATGTTGCTGCTGCATTGCCCAGAATTGACATCATACAGACCCTGTTTCATCAATCTGTGCATTGAAAACTAAGAGAAACGTTGGCACAAGCATCACAAGACGAGCCACACGCAGCACTTCTGCAAGAGGATGTATTATCCTTTTCACTTCGGGCAAATGGTACATGATCAAGTTTTACGAAAGCACCAGGGCTGTTGTTGTGTATGTCATCAGTCAGGGCAAAGCAAAGGACGTCAGAATTGCTTCCGGTGCCTCAGCCTTTTGAATGCCTAACTCCCACCACTCATCCTAACTCTGTCTTCCAATAAATTTCCATTCATTAAAAACGCAAATAAACACAAACTTAGGACATCAGACAGGTCAAATTCTGCGTCCTCTGCCACTACAGGAAATAAAACTTATTTCCACAACATTCATTAGATTGCTCCTGCTCTAGGCAGACCAAATTTCTTTGATGATTTCTTGGGTTGAAGATCAATTGGAAAGACAACCTCAAATGCACAGTAATTAGATAGAACTTTTTTATGAATTCCTGTTAAATAAATACATAAATAATAAATTTCAGACTTGGGAACTGCTAGTTTGACCAAATTCATAAAGAAAATAAATGACATTAAAAATATGTGGTGACATGATAGAAAAACAAAGCCCAACTAGCCAGCACGGGCAGTTGGGTAGGTGATGAACAGAACATAAGTCTTCAGGCCAAATATTTTAGTCTGAAGCACAGTCTACTAAAAAGTGTCACATTGGTCAAAGCCATTGAGAGGCATGTATTTAACAAATGAAGTTCAAGTCATAAAGACCTTAAGCATTTTTACACTAAATCTTAATGCTTATTATTTTATTATTAATCAACATTTTAGATATTGCCTCCTATTCAGTTTGAAATATTTTCATTAATTCTCCAAACACATCTACATGTGCACATCCTTTGCTATCTGCTTCTTTTTACATCTTAAAATTTTAAACTATTTTAAATTGCACATAAACTTTATGAACACCCTGTTAATGTATCTTTTTTAAAATTATTTTTTTAATTTTTTTAAATAAAAACATAACTTTGTACATTGATGCATTTATGGGGTTCAGGGTACTGCTTCAATTTACAATGTGAAATGCTTTAAGTAACACATCCAGCACAATTATACTCATATCTTAATAGTTTTGAAATTTACCATTGCATCATGCACATTTTCAAACTTCAATAAGAAAAAAGGTAATTGGGGGGGACCTCACCTTTTTTCTTATTAAAGTTTGAGGTTGTTCAGGAATAAGACTACATAATCTTAAAACTTCTGAAATTTATATTTTACACAAATTAAATGCATATAATTTTTTTTCAAAAATTTTATTGTAACATTTCATCATGGAGCTGTTTGTTTAACACAATGAGCACAACAACCACAGGAATTGTGGCCGACCCTGGATGGGTTCACCAATATGCACAAGGGGACACAACATAAATTAAACCTGTCTCTTTATTTTTTGAAAATGTTATGAGGGATAAAGAGAGAAAGGAAATATAGCATTTATAAACAAACTTGAGATGATGTAACAATAAAAGTTTACACCAATGAAGGCTTTATATTTTTTTACATCATGTTGAATTTAAATTGCAGCAACTTTTTAATACCAGAACATAGATACTGCTGAGATAAAACAAATCCTTCATGTAGGATAAAAAAGAATATATCTGATAGAAAAAGTCTGAAGAAAATGGACAAAATGCAGAGAGTGGCAAAACACGTGAGAAGCAAGAAAGTGATGCAGACGAGGAAGGGGCGTCTGTATGTTGTTATTTCCACCCACACATCTGAGGCCTTAGGCAGGCAAAATTAAAAGTGACAAAAGTTTTTCTTGCAAAATGTAAGCTACAAACAAGACCTGAATTGAGTAGGCACCGTGGGAAGCTTGAGTTTCTTATTTGACTAATTTTATGGATTTCAGCAAAATAGTTGACAGTGCTAACGAACAATGTAGAAGGTAAACAATTTGTAACTTTACTTTAAAATCGCTTTTAGCATTTTACCACTAATTGGTGCCTCTTATTTATCATAAAAATTTGTTCTGATGCTGTGAATTTGAGACGTGTACCATATGATAATGTGATTCTGGGAAGCGCAGAGGAATGACGTTGAATTCACACTCTACCATCTTCTTTTCTCGTGTTCTATCTTCTTTTCTATCAGTAAGTGTCATAATGTTTTATTGCCTATAGCTGCTACTTCAAAAAAGCTATCGTAGCTGATAATTGAATACTCCTTTCTTAAGAATATATGGCTTTCAAGGAAGAGAATTACTACCATGTGGGAAGTGTAAACATTTTTGAAGACATTCAGGTATCTCAAAAATCAAAGAGAAAGACCTATTCCACTAATGCTTGGGAAGAACAGCACCAGAGTCTCTGTGCAGGATTTAGCAGCAGAAAGTCTCATAGACGTTTATTCTAGGGCTCCGCCCTTAGACTGACTCCATAAATTCTTTAGCCAAAAGACGTCTGTAGGTATTTATTGGGCAGCATCAGGATGAAATGATCAACTGTGATCAGGCTTATATAATACAGACATTAATTTTGACCAAAGTACATTACTTAAACATTAATTTTTAATTCAACATTTTAATATGTTGTTTAGGATATTGCATCTTCATTTATAAGTGAAATATATTTGTAATTTCCCTTTATAACAATACATTTTCTCCAATTTTAATATCACGTGTATCCAGATTAAGTAGAATGATTTTGAAGTATTTCTTCTTTTTCTATTGTCTATAAGATTTGGCATGATCTTGTTTTTGAAATTATCTTCTACTTTTATTTATAAATATTAGTTGTCTATTTTTTGAGACTTTGGGAAAAAAATAAGAAGTTAACTGATGACTCCATACTGAGCCTCAGAGTCAAAGCATTCTATGATAGACATACTCTTATCTGACAATGTGAATGTTACTTTCTTTGCATTATTATTGTTATTATTACTTAATATTTCGATGTAGCAATCGTCTGATTTCTTTTCTGAATGTATTTATCTTTGTTCATTCTTTATGAGGTTTTTTTGTTTTTAGCCTTTATCATAAACATTGTTATTGTTATTAAATTTTAAGCCTTTTGAATCCTGTGAAGGCAAAAAGTGGAAACCTAATAAACACATGTATATGTAAACAATAAAAAAAATAAAAAATACAATAATACATAATGTGACTTGTTGCCTTGGAGTTGAGATGAAAGTTGTCAGATAAGAGGGAATGGGCTGGGCAGTGACCTGGAGGTTTTCTACTGTAAAGCACAAGCAGACATTCCCTATCACACAGCCTGGGACGCAATCAATGGTCTCTTCACCTCTGCTTCTGCCTCGTCTTCCTTAGGAAAAGCATCTTTTGTAAAAGGATCACAATCCTTTCTCAATTTCAGAAAGATAATTACTTGAAATTCCATTTGTAGCACTAAAGTAGAACGATGGTGGTTCACAAACGTCATTTCCTACAAACCCTATCTAATTTTATGGAGTTTACTACAACTAAAAAGAAAAGGGAGTGGTGATTTTCTTACTTTGATTTTATATATCCATTTTCAAATGATAAATGTGAGACAAAGTACATTCACAGATTCAGGAAAGTGCATGGCAGTTATTTTCAATGGATGTAAGTAAGCTTTTTAGTTTTTAAGAATAGTGTGCCCTAAATCTATATGTTGATTCAAAAATAATTCCTGCCTTTTTTACCTTAGGGCTAGTTCAAAATTTCATTTGCAGGTAATCAAAACACAGTAGCATTTTTTAATATGTTTGTTTACTGCAATGACAATACATCTACCAGCTTATCACTGTGAAATGTAGTCAATTTAGACAGAAATTCACAAGTACGCCAAAGTTTGTGTCACATGCTTAGTCAAACCAACTTACTCATTAAGCATCAATCACTGCCAATATAAGATAATGGATTTAGTTTATACTTACGGATCTTTCAAATAAAAATAAACGTGCTGAGCAAGTTTGAAAAGGGTTCTTCATTTATTTTTGAACCAGCACTGTAAGTCACATGTTTCTATGTAAAGGTGACATTTAAAAACTATTCTAATATGACAACCGCAGAAACATAATTCTTGTAAGTAAAAAGAAGCTCAATTATAAAGTATAATTGACTTATTTTTGTATCTTCTACATTTAAAATAGTGCATGGGTTTATTTGAAATGTACTTATGTTTGGGTGTGTTACAATTTTATGCTCAGACATTTTTCTGAAGTGGATCTGAAAGGATTCTCTAGCAGTCATTCAGCCCTCAAAAACAAAGTATTCCAAAAGCCAATAGAAATATTGAAACAGGTTGATTTAATTGACACAAATATAACTCTCATGTGACATATACAGTATGCCACTTTCTGTGTGTGCTAGAACTAATTTCATTACAAGAGTTTTAAAATTGGACATTTCACCACTGTTTCTCTGGAAATATATGTATGACACACTCAGTTCAGGGTCCTAAATTAACAGGTTTGTATACTAATCACTCATAATTTAGTCACTGGGAAAATAAAATCTATCAGGAAATAATCCATTCTTCAAAACACTGCATTGTTGTCTAAATGAACCATGCATTGCATTGCAGAATATGTTCAAATGATTTACTTTCGGTATAACATTTTACTTCGATAGGATGTATCTAGTTAGGTCAAACACCACCCCCAGGTAAATTTTTTTCTTCCAAAATTTAGTTTTATTTTTTCTATGATTTTCCTGATTCATGGAACAGCTCAGACCAGGAGTCACCGCTTCCAAAAGTTCTTTTTTCTGGCCGCGTTTAACATATGTGGATTGGTTAAGGAGCCCTTGCACATGCTCTCAATAGCTTTGTTTTCATAATCTATATGCAATATTTGTTGCAAAATTTGTGATTTTATGGGCCACTTTGGGTCTCATTTCTCTCACTTCTCTGATCTCATGGTTATACATTAGAACTATCCAGGGAGCTTTTAAAAATACAAATTCCCAGGTTCTATTAATGGCGTTCTAATTTCATGGGTAGGACCTCAAATTTTCTACTAAAAGTACGTTCCTTGAAATTTATACAAAATCAGGTTTGGTAACTACTCTGCTTTCCATCACCTTTAGCTACTTTCTTTTTATTTCAGATTAATATGAGGGTACATAAGGTTAGGTTACATTGTTTTCATTTCTAATGTAAAGTTCAAATTGTAGTTGAGCCTTTCACCCAGAGGGTGTGCTGAATATACATTATTTATTCATGTTTATTCTCTCTAACCCCCCGAAGGCATGGGTAGGGGAGAAGTCTCCAAGAAAAATTTACCCTGATAATATAGAAACTCACGATTTTATATTTTATAAACAACAATTTTCTAGTTTTGTTTTGAATTTTGTTAGCAACAGGTATATATAGGCATGTGGTGAGTATTTAATGGCAATGAAGGATGATTCAGTGTATTGAACAGGCAGTCTAATGAATAATAGCTCCATGTTCATTGGTTTCTTTATACCTAAGTAAATTCAATTGACTCTTAGCATTTATCACAATACTTTAGACAATAGAAGCAGTTATGAGTTATGTTGTTTGTTTTTATTTTCTGATGAGGCCTGTTTTTTCCATACACTTATTATATTTGCTTGCTATTTCCGTGTACAAGATTACCACAGACCTATCTACTATGAACAACACAAGGTATCAGGCCACAGGTCCTGGCGTTGGTGAGTCTGGGGTCCACTCATGACTCCCTGCGTCCTCTGCTGCCCTGCTCATGGGGGCGCAGGGTCCTTCCCAGCTCATTCACGTTTCTGGCAAACCTCAGTCACTCGTGGTGGTATAACTGAGGCCCTGGTTACTCACCAGCTTCTGTGGGAGCTCACTTTGAGCACTTTGAGGCCACCCACAGATGCCTCCCATCACCTCACAAGCTGTTCACAGCAGGACCAGTTGCTTTTTGCCTGGCTGGTAGGAGCATCTCCAGTTGACTCTCACCCCCTCCAAGCAATCTGTGGCAATACATGTGCCGTAACTTCATCACCACAGCGAAGTAGTAACAGGAATACACAGGGCTCCCCCAGCAAAGGACTCACAGGACCTTCCTGGGATCCCACCCACCACAGCTTCACATGGAGCAGTGCGGTTCCGGGTGGAATCTCATCTATCTTGCATAATGCAATGGTACATTTTAAAACTGTTGAGATTGGAGTATAAATGTCTTACCACAACAAATAAGTAAGTGAGGTGTTGGTTATGTTAACAAGTGGGATGTAAGCTTTCCATACTGTATATAAAATTATCACATTGCACCCATAAATGCATTAACGTACACAGTTATAATTCAATATAAAAAAAAAAAAAAGGAATTCCATCTGTTGGGCTTCTTCCCCATGGACCTTTGCAAACTCAAATTTTATGTACCCAAACGTTCTTTGTTTTGTTATTTTACAAGTAAAACTCCCTTGATTTCCTCAATGCCTTGGTGGTTGTTTGTATTTAGAATTCCAACAATAGCTTTTGTTAAAAGATTTGGAGATTTTTGTCACATAAATTAGAGGCCAAACACCTTAGGCCAATCTAGAATTGTTTTATTCACTGTCATTTTTAAATTTAACCAACATCTAGGGCTGTGCTCACCTCTTTCCACTGCCTGCTGTTACCATTCTTCTGTCCCCTCTGCTGAATGGCCCTCAGAGTGAGGTTAGCACAGCGAGGGGGTGCAGCGGTAAAGCACGTGGGCACTTGGCACTGTTAGATTAGAATCTCAGCTCCGACACTTAATTTTGTACAAGTTCCTAAACCTCTCTATGTTTTATGTGTGTAGAAAGAATAACACCTCCTTTTTTGGTGATCATGAAAGCTAAATGGGTCAACACCCATAAAGTGTTAGGATAGTGCCTAATGCATTGTAAGCATCATGCAAGTGTTCACAGAGAGTTTTGAGCTCACATCCACCTCTTTTTCACTTTCATCTCCATTTCCTTTGGTTCACTTTTTGCCTAGCCAAGCCTTATATCTTGAAATCTTTTCAAAGAACTTTAGAAGTTTTAAATGTGACAGTTCTGCTCTATGAGCCCAGCATCATTTTGCTCTGTACTCCTACTATTTTGAGTACACTGAATTAACAATTTATTATTATTTGTTACCAACCCTTTTTCTTGGAATGGTCTTAGTTGTTCCTTAGAAGTCAATCTCACTTCATTCCCTATCCTGCCCTCCATTTCTAAACTTAAATTTTTCTCAACTGTATATCATGTAGTCTAATCATCCAAATTTTGTGTTTATAAAATGCAACAACAAACTCTAGATAATTTGAAATGACAAGAAGTCAGCGAAAAGCTCTTCCCACTGGCACCCACTACCTGCCTCAGCCTGCAAACCTGAACACCTTTACCTCTACAGAAAAAAATATGATTTGTGCTTTTGCAAAGGACACTTTTTCACTGACTTTTATGCCAATGAAATTCTGTGTCACCAATAAATTTGTATAATTTCAGTTGTTGAATTGTATTTCATTATATAGGCCTAGTACAATGTAATAATCAACGATTACTGAGTAGTTTCCAATTTTTTTTTTTGAATTTCAGGTTACACTCCCTCTTGCAGTTGTGTCATGCACCCAAAAGGTGAACCATACCCCTACACTGTGCCCATTAAGTGGGAGCACTCCAAACACCCCTCCTCACCTTCCCCCACCCCATCCCCTCTCCAACCAAATTAAAATGTGTTATTCTCCCTGTGAATTAGTTCATCTACTGGGTTCATATTATTATTTCGTACATTGGCTATTTGCTTTTCCATTCTTTTTTTTTTTTTTTTTTTTTTTTTGGCCGGGGCTGGGTTTGAACCCACCACCTCCAGTATATGGGGCTGGCGTCCTACTCCTTTGAGCCACAGGTGCCGCCCGCTTTTCCATTCTTGTGATACTTTACTAAGAAGCCTGTGTTTCAACTCCATCCAAGTTAATTTCAAAGACATAAAGTCTCCATCTTTACCTACAGCTGAACAGTACTCTATGAAATATATATATCACAGCTTGTCAATCCATTCCTGAGTTGATGGGCATTTAGGTTGTTTACACATTTTGGCAATTGTAAATTGAGCTGCAAAAACAACCTAGTGCAAATGCCTTTATGATAAAATGATTTTTTTTCCTTCTGGATAGATGCTTAGTAGTGGGTTTGCAGGATCAAATGGGAGGTCTAATTTGAGTTCTGAGGATTCTCCATACTTCTTTCCAAAGAGGCTGGATGAGTTTGCAGTGTAAAAGTGTTCCCTTCTCTTCACATCCACACTGCATCTGCAGTTTTTGGACTTTGAGATGTGGGCTAATATCACAAGTCCACAGTGATGAAAACAGCTTAGTATTGGCACAAAAATACAGACATAGACATTTGGAACCAAATTGAAAGAGACAAAGCAAGTCACTTACATCCATCCGATCTTTGATAAACCAAACAAAAGCTTACACTGAGGAAAAGACCCCTATTCATCAAATGGTCCTGGGAGAACTGGATATCCACATGTAAAGGACTGAAACTGGACCCATACTTTTCACCACTCACCAAAATTGATTCAAGATGGATAAAATATTTAAATCTAAAGCACGCAATGATAAAAGTCCTAGAAGAAAGTGTGGACAAACTCTTGAGGATGTCAGCCTGGGGAAAGATTTTATGAAGAACACTTCTGTGGCAATTGCAACAACAAAAATAAACAAATGGGACTTAATTAAAATGAAAAGCTTCTGCGCAACTAAGGACACACCAATCAAAGCTGATAGACAACCTTCAGAATGTAAAAAGATATTTGCCTGTTATGAATCTAACAAAGGTTTGATAACAAGGATCTATAGAGAGCTCACATTAATCAACAAAAAAGGAGCAAACAATCCCGTCTACCACTGGACAGGAGACACGACAGAACCTTCTTTGAGAAAGACGGAAGAATGGCTAACAAATATATGAAAAAATGTTCATTGTCCCTAATCATCAGAGAAACGCAAATCCAAGTTCTAACAGTACTTACACACCCATGCGCGCATAAATTCAGACTGGTCATGCATTAGTGCACGCATTAGATATTATTTATTGCATATCTTAGATTCCTTTACATGTTAGATTGTTTTTACGAATTAATACAGAGAAGTGATGTTACTCTAAGCATAGATCAAAGGCTTCTATATACTGTTTTATTTTTCCTGAAATATTACATCAATCTAGGCGTCCATGGCCGTGTATCTGAGAGGCTGTGCCATCTCTCCTGCACCAGCGCTGAACATTGTCATTTAACTATTTTTAAATTAAGTGGTGGGATTCTTCCTTCCCAAACAGGCCTTGCATTTCATCACCTCCCTCTCTCGCAGCTGCACTTACTAAATCCTGACAGGTTGCTAAAGAGCCCCGCAGTTCCTGACACAGAAGGAAGTGAAAGAGTAAAGGCATTTTGTCTTCTACAAACTTTGCATCCATTTTGGGTTAAAATTAAACCAAAATGGGAAGGAAATAAACGAATCTAGCACCATCATCATATGCAAAGGAAAAAGTTAATATTATAATACTTATTTCTGTGTCTCTCTTTAAGTCTGATAAGTAACAAAAAGATGAAAGCATTCAATTGAATATCATTTATAAACCCATCTATATTGTGTAATATTATGTGTTATCTCTTTGCATGAGAATTTTCCTGGAAAATTTTGTTAGCTTTTTGTTCATGTCTTATTTTTCTATTTTTTGTCCGGGTTACTTTTATGTTATTTTCAGTCTACTACCGGAAGAGTTATTTAAAGAATAATTGTCAAAAATGTGATAACATAAAACAGTTTTCTGTGGGGGAGACTGTGAATTGTGAATATCTGCTTTCGTTTCTCTTTACACAACTTTCTAAAGTTTGTCCCAGAAAAAGAGATGCTTGGAGTGACATTAGCAAAATGCCAGGACAAACTAAGGCAACTTCAACCTCATTCTCTTAGGGAAATAGTTACCAAACAGTTGGGACCAGCTAGGTGTGAGCTCTGTCCATACTCAAAGGCTGACAGCAAACAAGCAAAGTCCAGTGTGGGTTGTGGGGGCAGAGGGAACTCCTTTGAAATGGTAACAAGTTTTCTGTCATTTTTATTTGCCCCAGACACAACTCCCTCCTGATGTGGTAGCAGTCTTTTTCTTGGAGCGGTGACAAACCCTGTTCCCGGTTCTTCCCTCAACCCAGAGGGAGCAGAACAGACCTGTTTGCAAGTTATTGTTGTGACCCATCTGAACCAATTGAAGCAATGATACAAGGAGTTCACTTCTCTTTGGTACTTGGAAGTCATGTGGGAGAAGTGGTGGTACTGCTCCATAAAGCGTAAGAGCTCATAAAAGATGAAATAGGCTGCACATCAAATAGCTATACAGAGATGAAGGGCATTACACTTTAATAAACGATTCAATCCTGTAAGAATATGTAATAATTATAAGCACTCAGTCACCTAACAACAGACGTACATTATTTGAAGCAAAAATTGACATAGTTAAAGAAAGACGGTTCTATGATAATAGTTTGAGACTTCAGTTCCCCCACTTTAAACAATAAATAGAATAATCAGACAGAAGAAAATAAGGAAATAAAGGATCTGACCAGCACAGTAAGCCCCAAAGGCCTAGTGGACACACGGAGAGCTCTGCCTACCAAGGACAGAACACACATTCTTCTCAAACACACATAGAGTATTCTTCACAATAAACTATGTACAAGGCCACAAGACAGTTCTTAACAAATCTTAACATGCTGAAATCACACAAACCGTTATTTTCAATTGTAATGGAATGAGACTAGAAATCAATAGTGAAAGAAAAACTGGAAATTCACAAATGTGTGGAAATTAACGCCATCTCAAACACCAGGGGAACAACAAAATTGCAAAGCAACTGAGAAAATAAGTTGAAACAAATAAAGGCCATGTAGAGATGGGGCAGAGATCAGAGCTGTGCTGAATGGGGCGAGGAGTCCCGGGAAGACACAGGAGGCTGGTGGGTCCCCCTTAGAGACTTCGGAGGTGACGTGTGTCAGCTCCCTGCCGACACTCTGACTTCCTCCTTCCAGCCTCTAGCAATGTGAGAGAATCAAATTCTATTGTTTAAAGTCATGACAATTTGTTAGAGCATCACCAGTCCACAATACACCAGCTAAGAAATCCATTTTCACATGGGTTTGAAATACAACATTTTTTTCTGGAAGATTAATTAAAAAGAAACAGTTTGGTCCTGACATAAATATAGACCCATGGGCCAATGGAACAGGATCGAGAGCCCAGAAATAAACTCATGTATCTACAGTTAAATGATCTTCGACTGTATTAAGGTGAAACAATAGGGAAAGGATGGTCTCTTCAAGAAATGTTGGGAAGCTGAATGCCCACAGGCAACAGAGCAAATCTGGATCACCGTTTTAACTCATATACAAAGTAACTTAAAATGAATTAAAGACTTAAACTTTTAAGACCTAAAATGAAGAACTCCTCCAAAAAGAAAAAAAAGAAAGAAAGAAAAGAAAAGAAAAGTTGTTAACTTTGGTCTGAACAATGATTTATTATTATATTTAACACCAAAAGTTCAGGGAACAAGAGCAAAAACAAACAAGTAAGACCAGACCGAACAAAAACGTCTCTGCCCAGCAAAGGAGACCACAGAACATGACACAGCCTTGCAAGGGAGGAACACGTGTAAGCATCTGTCTGACAAGGGCTAACTGGTACGTCCTGTAACTCAGTGGCAAAAATCAAACAACTGAATAATCCAGTTTAAAAAAGGCCAGTGGCCAAAGGTCTTGAATGGACATTTCCCTACGGACACCAGGCACACAACGAGATTTGTTTTTATGTACGTGGTGATTTCATTAAATTTTTAATACGTTCATGATGATACGAGCGTATGTTTCATCACAATTTTAATATCAATACTGTTTTAGTTCATTAGGGTGCTGTAACAAAGTAGCATCAACTGAGTAGCTTATAAATGACAACTTTTTCTTACAGTTCTAGGGCTGGGAAATCCAATATCAAGCACCAACAGATCTGGCATCTGGTCAGGGCCTGTGTCCTACTTCGTAGCTGGTGGCCTTTCCACTTCTTACATGATAGAAGAGGTTGGGAAGGTCACTAAGGTCATGTGTTACAGGGGTACTGATTCTATTCGTGACAGCTCCATCTTTATGACCTAATCACCTCCCCTCATCCCCAAGTTCTAAAGGTGTCACCAAGAGAGTTAAGCTTTAAACATGCAAATTTTGAGGAGACAAAAATTACTTTTTTTCTCCCAGGAGCTATTAATTTCTTGTACTTACATTTATGTTATTAGGAGTAGGTGGCACCTTAGTATAGATCCTGTGCTCTTATTTTTAAACCCGGTGTCAAAGGAAGTTCATTCTTTGTGCACCACAGTGAGCTCCATAGCAGAAATGTGTTCATGTGTTTGAGTTCCTTTGGCTTTTACCGTGTTGCCACCAACTAGACATGGCAGCTGAAGCACTGTTCCCAGCGGGGGGCTGCCCTTCCTGCCCCTCAACTATGGGGCTCCTTCCCAGGAAGGTGGTTCTTCAGTCAGACCACCCAACCTGCACCTTCTCATGTCTAAAGAAGACTGGTGAAGCTCCTGTTATCAACCCTCAAATCCTGATCTCAAGGCCTCGGAAGAGAAATTGCTGGTTCTACTCCTCGAGATGAATGTCTTTCTCTGGAAAACTAGGATCAGCCAATACTGCCCCAGGGTTCCAGCAATGTGGGGGGTCCCCCCTGAGCTGATCTTGAGTTCACACCGTGTTTGGCATCTCTATCAGCAAGGATCTGGCTGGGAAAACAGAAACAGCACTAAGTATTTCAAATAGCGAACAGTTGATATAGGGAAATAGTTACACAGATGACAGCTAGACGTGAGACAGTGAAGGAACTTGGGTTTAACAAGGATGAAGCTGTCATTATACCGAGGGCTGAGGAACAACTGTGGTTGGAACAGGTAACACAGACAACGGAGAAGCTCGGGGCAACTTGGACGCAACTCAGTGACCCCTTAGTTTCAGGGATTACCGCAGAGACAGCTCAGGAGATGGAGAGCAGCTCAGGCCTCCCTTCTACCTTCTAAATTTGGCTGGTGTCTTCTACTGGCCAAACCTACCCACCATCCCCAAGGCCTGAAAAGTGAGATTCCCTGCAGTAGAGATTTACAGAAGGGCAGAGGGGCCGAAGGGCAATGTACAGCCTTCCTCAGATGTGTGGGCAGGACTACCACTGAAAATTAAACTTTATTTCTGTTTCTCATATTCATTCTTTTTTAGAAGATTCCTGGGAAGAGGGGAGAAAATGCCCTTAAATCAGCTGTTTTAACTCTAGTCTTCTTTTTTTTTTGTTTTTGAGTTTTCTAAATGGCATGCTTTTCAACCTAAAAATAGTTTTAGAGCTCAACTAAAGGTATACTTATGCATTTATAAAATAAGTAAAATTTAAATGCACCATATATATAATGTGTTAGTATTATAAGATCTCAAGTAAAAAGTTGGTTAATACCTTAGCCTGACTTTTCAGGGTAAACAAATGTTGTTAAAATAAAGCAAAACTTGTTATGGTTTTGTGTTAATTAGGAAGATATTTCTACATAACTGTATTTTTTGCCAATGTTTGAAAAAAGGTTTAAATGGTGAATAGATAAGAAAAACAACTAAAATCTCTCCAATACTAATTAGTAATCAATCTAGAAGAAAGATACATTCAATAAATGAAAATACCTTTTTCACTCTCACTAATTCATATTTCAACTTTTCTTCTTTACATTTGCAAGCAACTATGTCTTGATTTTCTTCTTGTCTAATTGTTCAGTTCATTCATTTCACTTTTATTTTATTCATATTTTACTGTTTGGGATTCACTGAGGGTACAAAGAATTAGGTTGCACTGATTGTACTTGTTAGGCAAAGTCCTTCTTATGATGGTGCCCTGACCCCACGTGGTGTGCCCAATGCCATGACCTCCCAGCCATTTCACTTTTTCTGGTATTACTTTGGTTTTAGGCCTTATATTTACCATTTTATAATTTCCTTATTATGCTTCTTTATTACTTCCTTTCTGTTACAGCCTAATTCCCCTAGAAAGCACAGCCTGAGGTGGAAGTCTATGGCCCACATTTTCACTGGAAGCTGTGACTCCCTTTTCCTTGGTGGCAGAGGAAAGGGGCATGAGACAAGGAAGGAGGTCACCATTGCTCTCCGCAGCTCTGACCCATGCAGGTGCTCACCACTCTCACTGCACACTTTCAGAGAGAACTTGCAAATTACTGCACATCTGGGATCCTCCTTTAGGGAGGAAGGGATTCTTGTTTCCCTGCCACCATCCACCCTCCATCAGTTTGCACGTGTCCAACCACGTTCCAGTTTGTGCCACTGAAACACTTACAGAAGCCACCAAGGAAACCAGAGCCTACGAGGCCAGCAGCTGCACCTATTGGGTTAGTCCAGGTCATTGCCAAGAGCTGGTTGGTTGTGCTGCAGTAGGATGGTGGAGAGCTTAAGCCTCAGAGGCAATGAGATACCGTCAGGGGCAATGAGATGCTGGAAGGTGCTGCCGTGAGCGTCCTGCTTGACCAGGGCCAGCAGCAGTGGACTCGGTCTGCAGAGGGAGCAAAAGGTCCCAAGGCTGTGGCCTTTGTCACATAGGTAACACTGCTCAATGATCCTCCTTCCAACAAAGACTCCTCCTCTCTGAGGTGTTGTGATGACCAACCATGAACAGGTTTGAAGTCAGCTGACTTTCTGGGACAGAATTAGTAATTTTGAGTATAAAATCCCAGCTGGACAAACATGATGCATAAAATGGGTCTCATATCTCCTTCTTTCCATGTCTTTGTTTTAAATTCTCTTATTTAATACGTCCTGAAATCCCATATTTTCTCTCGTTTTACTACCATCTTTACTAATGTATGTTTTTGTTCTTTCCTAAGCTCATTGAATTCACAAATGAGGAGCCTGAGGAATAACTGGGCACTCTGCCGTCATTCGGTTCTGTCCCGTGGGACGGAGGAATCCAGGATCCTGGTGGGGCAAGACGAGCAACACAGGTGACCCAAAATCAGGCCGCCTGACAGAGGCTGCAGATGGCGAAGGCGTCCCAGCCAAAATACAAGGCCCCTCTCTAATTTCACCCAACAGAATTTTTGCTGGATTTTACTTAGTATCATTTTTGTTACGTTTTTAATGTGATGAATGTGCTTAATCTAGGAAATTCTGTGTTTGATTAGTGATGAAACAGTAATCTAAGTAGAGTGCATACGTTCCCATCTAAATGGCTAATTTAGAAAGCCTAAACCTCTTATTCACAGAAGTCATTCCTAGGATGAAATATATACCTTCATAAGGTTACTCATTTATTGAAATGTTCTATGGTTTTTAAGCTCTCACAGGATTGCAGGATCACGAAGCCAAGCTAAATTCCCCAGAGCCAGTTAAGAGAACTGCCTCTCCCCTCCTTGTCGTGGACCTCTCCACATGGGCCCTTGGATCTGGAAAGCATTTAGTGAAGACGTATGTGTGAGGAGACCACAGAATTGAGGGGGAAAGAGACTAAAAGGAAAAATAAGAGCAAACTTGAGATGAAACAAGAGACAAGCTTTATCTAACTGAAACGAGGTCTGTTGTTATTGTGGGTGTGAAATGACACTGATTTTCTTCAGATGCAAGGTGAGGAGGCAAGGTCAGTGAGGACAGGTCATTTCACTGCCCTTCCCGTCCCACAATACTCTCCTTAAAGTTAGTCAAAGACCTGCTGTCTTTCTTGGTCTCTCTGGGAATCACAGCTTACACTGTCCTTTGTAGTTTCCACTTTGTGGAATAGTCTTGAGGCACCAGTACTGGCTAAAGCTCCAAACATAAGCTCTGGTCCTCATGTTCTAACATTATTATTTAGCTTATGGCATATATCATTTAAGTGAGAAAAAGGTTCTGTCTTGATTGTGTTATATCTGAAGTCCCAAGTATCAAAGTGTACTGGAAATACTAAAGTGGTTATAGGCTTAATTCCTTTATCCTGTTTGATGAATTCACTAAAATAAAACTACATCAATAATAATGCTACTTATTTAATCAATACAATAACATTTAGTTCTACAAGTTCCTTGAACAGCTTTACTGCAACAGCCAATAAAATAGGCCTTCTAAAGGCTCTAGGTGGATTTAAAATTTAGGAAAAAAGTATATTTAGAAAAAAGATATATAAGTATTGCAATAACCAAGTCCTATTTCTATTCATGCAATAAGAAATGTTCCCACGAGAAAGAATATAGGCTTGATGTTACCTCCCACAAGCATATAACTATGCTAAAATGAATATCACATAAATCACATTTTCTACCCCAAATTCAAAGTCTGGATTGCCACTCTGTCTTTGTTCCAAGAAAATAGAAAAAGTCATGAGGAACATAGTACACAGACCTCGTATGAGTCATAGTTGGACTGCAGGGGACAGATTCCACTCCAGCTAGTTTAAGTAGAGATTAATTATAGTCATCCCTCTGTATACATGGCAACTGGTTACATCCCCTCCCCCAACATATACAAAATCTGTGCATACTCAAATTCCACAGTTGGCACTGGGAAATGTAGGTATATAAAAAGTTGGTCTTCTGTATGTGTGAGTTTTATATCCTTCAAATACTGTAGTTTCAATTTTCATTTGATTAAAAAATTCTGCGTATAAGTGGATCACGTTTTTCAAGTGTAAGATATTATGTGAATTCAGAAGTTATGGGTGTTCTTAAGGGACAGATGTTGGGCTGAGTTTACAGAAACTCCAAAAGTCGCTTCACCAATCTGGGTTGCCACATGGGCTACTTCCCCTGCACTGTTGGAGAACTTTCTTTGCTGCCATAGAGCCAGATCCAGCTACCAGCTCTAGAACACACGATTTACCTTTCAAGTCATAATATCCCCAAATCCAGTTCTCCCATCCAAGTACTAACCAGGCCCGACCCTGCTTAGCTTCCAAGATCACATGAGATCGGGCGCGTTCAGGGTGGTATGGCCGTAGACCCAAAATCCAGTTCTAAATGAAGAACCTAAATAAAAGAGGCAGTCTGTAAAACCTGTTTAAAAACAAAGGTTTTTTTTTCCTCTTTCCACCATTTTCTTAGAAAGAAGAGGGAAAAGGAGAGAGGGTGAGAGACTAAAGACAATCCACCATGGTCCTCTGGTTACTCAACATCCAGGAATATGTTTCTTTCCATGTTGATCCTCATATTAATACTTTGATCTTGTCTAAACTTTGAAAATGAATGTGACAAATAAAAATAAACTGTCTCTAAAGGAAACAGGAAAGAAAGGAAACAAAAGGAAAGAGCCAGATCTTATCAATTCCTATATTGACCTCAGTTGTATTTATTTTCTTCTATTTCTGCCTGGCTGCCATGAAATCTATGAATCTATGAATCTGTGCGGTGTGTCTGGTTAGCCACTAACCAGACACACCGCACACCTTTACATAGAATAGTAAAGATAAGAGAGTAAATTGTTAATTTATATAGATATGGAAGAAAATATGGGTAATTAAATTTTAAATTTCTGCAATTATTTGAGGCCATTGTAATTATTTATAACTTTATTTACTGTTCATTCTGCATTCCCATTTCCATTAGCAAATGGATAATTCAGATCATTAAAAATTGTATTTATTATTTAGTATTATTATTTATTTATTATTATTATAGATTTTTTTACATGAATGATTAAGAACTTCATTCCTACAGCCTAAACCCCAGATAATACTTTTCATATTGTTTTGCTGTAGGTATCCATTAACTTTCTCTATTGGATTTAATATCCAAGATGACATTATTACTAAAAGTTCAGCACTTCCCCCCAAGGCAACACCAAAAGAATGAGGACAAGTATTTTGAGGAGAAGGATAGAGAAGTTTATTTATTTTCTGGCAAATGAGGAGGCTGTTAGACTCCTGTCTCAAAGTACCAGTATCCTGAAAAAATAAAAAAGTCAAAGTGTGTGTATGAGGTGATGATAATGTATGCAAATTTCTTTTATTTTCTATTCTTTGTAACCAAGGTTAATCTTGTATCAGTCCAAAATAATTTTTTATAACTACAAGATGTTTTCTGTAAGCCTCATGGTCATCACAAAACAAAAGCCTTTAAGAAATACACTAAGACAAACAGCATGGAATCAGAACATACCACTATAGAAAATTGCTTAACTACATAATAATTGATTTGAATAAGTCAATAACAAAGAAAATCTACAAAATAATCACTAAATAGTAACGAAATGTAAGTAGTAAACCTAACCTATCCAAAGAACATGAACTTTCAATGAATTAATTTCTTCAATGAAAAGATACAGATGAAGTGACAGAATGGATTTTTTAAAAAGACCCAACTGCTTGCTGTGCCAGAAACTCACTTCACATATAAAGACACATATTGACTAAAAGTACAGGAATGGAAAAAGACATTCCATGCAAATAGAGATCAAAACTGTGTAGGAGTTAGCTATACTTATATCACATAAAATGGAATTTCAGTTGATAATGATAAAAAGGACAAGGAAGGCCATTATGTGGTGATGTGGAGATCAATAAGCAAGAATATATAAGAACTGCACATATATGCACCCCACACCACAGCACCTAAATGCACAAAGCAAACATTAATGTACCTAAAGTGAAAGACTGACCACAACATAATAACACCCCACTTGCAATAATGGGAAATTCAACCATACGGAAAATTAACAAAGAAACATGAGGGTTAAACTGCACTCTAGAATAAATGGACCTAATAGATATTTATAGATATTCCATGCAATAGCTGCAGAACACATGTTATTCTCAGTAGTGCATGGAATGTTATCCAAAGCAGACTACATATTAGTCAACAGAACAAATGTTAAAAACTTTAAAAGATTAATGTCATATCTAATATTATTTCTGACCAGAATGGAATAAAACTAAAAATCATAACATAAGGAGCACTGGCAAGCATGCAAATGTATGGAAATTAAACAATTGGCACCTAAATAACTGGTCAAAGAAGAAATCAAAAACGAAACTAAAAAGTCCCCTGAGACAAATGATATGAAAACACCATTTGCCAAAACCTATGGAATAGAGCAAAAGCAGTTCTAAGAGGGAAGTTGATAGCAATAAATATCTTTGTGAAAAAGGTTGAAAAATCTCAAGGAAACAGTATAACTTTACACCTCAGAAATTAGAAAACAAGAGTAAGCTGAAAATCAGTAGGAAGGAAAAGTAAAAAAAGATCAGACAGAAATCAAGGAAATACAGATTTTAAAAATTGTGAAAGGTCAACAAAACAATGAGTAGGCTTTTAGAAAAGATAAGCAAAATATACCAGTGTTTAGATAGACTAAGAAAAAAAGTGAGAAAACTCAAATAAAATCAGAGATGAAAAAGGAGACATTACAACTGATACCACAGAATACAAAAGGTCATAGGACTCTCGCCAGCAGCCGCACACCATCAAATCGGAAACTGGAAGAAACGCTCATATTCCAATGCACATTGAAGCTACCCAGAGTGAATCGTGAAGAAATGGAAAACATAAACAGACTAATAAGGAGTAATTATAAAAAACCAACCTGTTGTCTTCACTCCCAATTTCTACCAAACACTTAACAAAGAACTCATATTAATTCTTCTCAAATTCGTCCAAAAACATTTGAAGAGGTGGGAATACTTCCATCCTTATGTGAGGCCAGCGTTACCCTGAAGCCAAGTGTGGAAACACAGCAATAACAGCAGAAAGAAAATACAGGCCAACATTGCTGATGCACACAGAGGCAAAAGTCATTAAAAAATAATAGACAACTTGATTCAGTAATACATTAATCCAGTTTTCCTTTCTTACAATGTATACACATTTTTGGCATCCTCTGCATGAGTGTACACACACTCACACGTACACAAGCACCTAAATATATACACATGCAACAAAACACTATTCAGCTCTAAAACAAATGAAATCCTTTCATGTCCTTTGAAGGAACAGGAATGAAACTTGAAGAGTTTTAAATGACGTAAGCCAGACACAAAAAGAAAAACACCGCATCACTCGTATGTGGAATGTGGAAAACGTGACTTGAAAGAATTGATAGAGGAAAGTGTAGAATAGTTGTTACTTCGGGCTGAGAAAGGGAAAAAGGGGAATTGTGATTTGGGGAGGGTTTGATCAATGGTACAAAGTTACAGCTAGACTGAAAGCATTAGTTCCCGTGTCCTATTACGTGGTAGGGTGTTAATGGCTAGTAACAGTATATTTTACTTTTCAAGATAGTTTGGAAAGAGGATCATGAAAGTTATTAACACAAAGAAACGACAGGGCTTTGAGGTAGTAGACATTCCAACTACCTTGATCTAATCTTTCTACAGTGATAGTCTGTATTAAAATATCACATGAATAGCCAGGCATTGTGGCGGTGCCTGTGGTCCCAGGTACTTGGGAGGCTGATGCATGAGAATCGCCTAAGCCCAAGAGCTGGAGGTTGCTGTGAGCTGTGACACCACAGCACTCTACGGAGGGTAACAAAGTGAGACTCTGTGTTGGCACTCTACCAAGGGCGATAAAGTGAGACTCTGTCTCTAAAACAAAGAAAAATCACACTATACCCCACAAATATGTATAATTATTATGTATCAATTATAAATAAAAATAACCCTCCAAAAGTCTAAAGAGTAAATTCTATTTATTAGTAAACATAGGCAGTTACTAAACTTGCACTGGATCACAAACCATCATCTCTCTTCGATAAAAAGTAGAGTGGAGAGAGAAAGAGAACACTGTCATGTGAACTGGAGACAGATAGATATGGGGGTTATGTATCTACAAGCCAAGGAATGCCCGGGACTGCAGGCAACCACCAGGGCTGTGAAAATGTAAGGTAGGTATCATTTCCCTCCAGAGCCTCAGAGAGAGCTCGGCTCTGCCCACTCCTTCATTTCAGACTTTCAGCTTCCAAAGCTCTGAGAGAAGGAATTTCTGTGCTCTTAAGCCACTGTTAGACCAGCCTAGGACACTGACACAGCCTGTGTCCAGGTAAGATCTCTGCTTCCACTGAGTAGCATTTTATTTTTTCTGGTGTACTGACCAAGGTTAATAATGAAGACAAAATCATGCCTTTTTCTCCCTACTTTTTCAGTGACCCAGGGAGTGCAAGCTGAGTAGATTATGATCTCAGTTGCTTGTTGGTTGAAACTATTTGCACATCCCCCGGGGGATGTTTCTCCTTCGGGGACCTATTACATTTCCCAGATCTAAAAAGCGCTATCACTCACAGTCACACGGATTCTTAATAAAACATTTTTCTAAGTGCATCACTTGGTGAAATAGAGAGCGGTACTACTCACACTTTGTTTTCAAGAATAATATTTTTAGAACACAGGAGACACAGCCCCATGCACTTGTCACTGGTTTCGAGAATAGGTTTCACTAGTAAAAAACTCAATCTTATAAGGCATTATGTACAGCTATCATGACTAAGGATTTAATAAAATATGCCTCCATCTGCAAATCCAGCTATTTCTGGGTGGTGCGATACTTGCTATGGCAAGTGAATCCCTTGCGGTTTTATCATATCACTTTGTTTTAAATAAGTTGCATGCTCAAAAACAATGTGTTATATACTGTGGCAGGGAATTTCAAGTAGGGCCCTGGGTGAATTTCCTGACAAAACCATGACCGACATGGGTGGTGCCTGTGGCTCAAAGGAGTAGGGTGCCGGCCCCATATACTGGACATGGTGGGTTCAAACCTGGCCCTGGCCAAAAAGTGCAAAAAAATAAAAAAATAAAAAATAAAAAATCATGACTGATGAGGAAAGAATAGTCACAGTCACAAGGACTCTCTGATTAGGCAGGACAAGTCACTGTCTCCGCTGTGATGGAATGGCACTCATTTAGTCAAATTCCCACCAGTTTGACTAGTTCTACCATCTGACGGTGCTTTCTTGGAGGTTCAGCATGGGTTTTGCTGCTGGAGGCAATGAGGGTGGGAGAGGTAAGGCAGAGCAGCCTTGATGAGGGTGAGTCCACGCAGCCACCATCCCTGCCTCAGAGCCAATTGATTGATTAGCCCATTACATGTGTTCTGGTGTGGTTGAGGAAAACAAGACTGGCGTCTACACGCAGTTACCATGCACAGGCCTCATTTCATACTCACATATGCTGAGTGTTAGCATTGAACGTACAAATCTATTGACACACAACCAAATTGCATAGCTCATCCTTAGCCCTCTATTTTTGACTCTTCAAAATATCAGATAATCTGCAAAGCTTTTGGTTAATGCTCATGAAGTAGCAAATATTCCTACTTTTGGTCATTCAAGGCAGACTAGGCAACAAGGTGCACTGCTCGATTTTCAGCCCATCAGAGCCATAACAAATCACTTTCATTCAGAGCCAGAATGTAAGGAACTATTTACGGACCTCTCTTCTTCCTCCCTTACACAGTTAACTCGTCACAGAATATTCCTTACTAGGACATCACTGAAAATTGTGGGGGAATTGGCATCTTATCGGGTGCCCTGGAAGTGTGAGTTGCCATATCCCCAAGTTTCTCAAATTCTAACCTTCCTGACCTGCTTTGTATGTGCTTCTTTAGTGGGTGACAAACTGGGTGAGTCAGTCCTGGATTTATGGGAGGCATGACAGTCTGCAATCCAATGACAGCCCTGGTTGACCTGTTGGGTCCATCCAGTCATTTGCAGCCCTAAGATGATATATGCTGCTCCTACTACAGCCCAGTAGAAGGCTGTGAACAGCTTTTAAAATGAAGAAGAGTTGTTGGCAGATAAGGCATGGCCTCACTCCAAAATTTTAGCAGTCTGTGCTGGGATTTCTGCATTAGGGCTGGCCAGAAGCTAAGTACAACATCTGCACTTTAGATAGCGTCAGACCTGCTGGGTAATCAGGTCCAAACGGCAGGGAAATTTATAACATGGCCTGGACTGTCTACATAACCCTTGCTGGAAGGAAGCCCCACATTTGAATTCAGCGGACTAATGGGTTGCCCAAGAAATGAGGCAAAGCAGCACACCCAAACACCACCCGTGTTTCTTCCAAAACCACAAGGTGCTCAAAAAATAGTGACTTTTGAACATGGTGTCTGTTTGATGGGCTTTATTTAGGAGAAGATTCTTAGATAAAGACTTCAAAACAGGCAGAAATTATTGGGGATGTCATTATTGGGGTGTGATTTCAGGGAGCTGGGGAGGAAGTCACACATGGAAGGACCCCCAAGGCAAAGGGAGGTGGTTAACATGTCGTTGCTCTGAGCACCTGGGCATCGAGTCTTCTTGGGCCTTTGAGTCACCCCATAAAAAGGATAAGGACATCGTAATCTGCATATCAACTCTAAGCCATCACCAGTAGAGGACGGCTCCCTAGGGCCTGTTTCTTCACACATCTAGCCTAATTCAAACATTGTTTTAAAAAAAACTCCTGTGGTTAGACCAATGCTCTAGGCAGAGTGTTTTTGCTTCTGAAGATGGCCAAAGTGTCTTTAGCAAGAAAGGGAATAATGAGCGTGAAGGCCTGATGAGTAGGGGGCTGAGGGCGTCTGCAAAGCAATCCACAGCACTTACCACTTACGATGATGCAAGCCTCAAGCCAGTCTAAGACCTGTCACTGGTGTGTCAAGATGGTAGCTGATGCAATTTAAACAAACAAACAAACAAAAAAGGAAAATTTTCACAGACATGAGAGTATTGCTAATAAAGGGCTGAGCCCTTGCTATCCTGCTGGAGATTATTAAAAAACATGCTGGTGATTTATCTCCCAAAAGATGAGGAATCAAAGATGCCTGCACAGTTGAGGATGTTCAGCCCTCCCCCTGGGTGAGGGGCTCAGCAGCCCCTTGAATTTTACCTTAGATATGTATACCATGTAACCTAAACACTTTTACTTTCATATTAATTTAAAATTTTAAAACAGAAAAAGAAAACAAAGATAGGTATAAACCAATTTCTATGCATCATCATTTTACAGATTTTCCAGGTGAAAATAGTCCTTGATCTTTCCAACCTGGGGGGCATGAAAGAATTCCTGTTCAAAGAATATCCTCAGCCAGAAACACTCAGGTGCTTTCAGTGAGAAAGCATCCAGTGGTTAAGACCGACGTGCGGAGGGGATCTGCCAAAGCCTTGGAAGAGTCTGCTTCAGGGGACAAGATTCAGGGACTTATCTTTCACTCCAGACAGGATCATTCCCTATGCACAAGACAAATGAATTCTCAGAAATTTCACTAACGACGAAGACAGGGTTATCTTTCACCCTCTAGTGCACATTTAGCTTAGGAAGGCACCCAAGACGCCTTCGACTTCTCATTTACTATGTTCGTGAGGCCATCAATATTATGGACCAGCATAAATCCTATGAGAAATCAACATATTAAGGTCCCTAGGTATCAGATGTGGCTACAGATCTGAAGTGCTTGCATATATCTAAATAAACACCAGAGCATAGATTCCTGGCTCAGCCAGATGAAATGCAACTGCTTCCTGCACCTGTTATGGATATTTAGATAGGAAAAAAGAATCTACACCGTTCATAGTCATGTTCCAGATTTTAGGGCTTGTGTTAACTCACTCCTGGGGAGGGGCATGATATATTTAGAACAGTTCATGTACTTGGCATCAGCAATAGATTAACTTTGTGAGAATCCTTTTTCATTATCAAAGACTGCTTTTTTAACAACAGCAAAAAAAGAACGTGAATTAAGTGGAAATGTGATAGGATTCATCACCCTTGCATTTTTAAGATCTTTGATGAGGCACTAATCCTTAAAAATTCCCCAGGGATGTAGTAGTACTTTCAATGTATCTATTTTGGAAAAGAACAGCAGTCTGGGGATTTCTTCTTACTCATCCATTTGCTAATTGCTCTCACTCACGTTTCATAGAGCTAAGGCAGGAATTTACCAGGGGAAAAAAATGGTCTCTTTCAACCATATCTTCAGATGAACTTAAAGATTAATTGCAAAACAGAATATGGGTTTGTGAATCTTCTTGCTACAGTTTTAGGCAGGCCCTTGTCAAAATTCTACCCTTTGAAACTAATCTCCTCAAGGTTACACTTTAAGCAAATGGGCACGATTTTATACTGTGCTCTCCGAACATAGTATTGGCTCTAAAACAGGGTTAATAAACTTAGAAAGCTCTCCTATTGACCTATTTGAGCATCACTGATTATCCTCATAAATAGCTATGGTTTCCTGCAGAGACGATTTAAAGGACAGTTTACTATATAAATTTATGGTCACAGATGAGATTATCCCTGGAGAATTGTAAGACTCCCTTTCATCCAGGAGTCTCAGGGTGAGAACTGAAGGGCTGTGATTCTCCATCATGTTGGTGATTCGAGTCAGGATTTTCTTCATCACCCATGGAAGTTTATGTTTCCCAACCATGAAGTTCATGTATCCCCTTGGTGACCTGTCATGTAGGTCAATTAGAAACTCCAGGATAAAATATCGACTATCGAGGTCACCTCATACTAGGCTTCTACTCCCCCTCATTCTAACCACACCCACCTTTCTCTAATAGTTTACTAGGGTCACTTTGTCCCTTTTACTCTGGAATTTAATCACCTTCAGTGAAATCATGGTGCCTATTGTAATAGAAGAATCTTTCATCAAACCACAGGCTTTGAGAGGATATTTTCCACAAAATCTTCGCTATATTTAATTTCTTAATGTCTTCGTGAAAGGGTATATAATCAGAAAATTGAAAGCACTTTTCACCACAGGAAAAGTGATCTCCTATGTTCATATCATACTAAGCACATCAATTTTTCTGCATATGAAGACATTTATGGTATTTCAAACCTATGTAGGCATACTATTTCAATTATATAAATAAACAGCACTATTTTCTTTATTTTTTGGCCACCTCCGGCATATGGGGCCAGCGCCCTCCTCCTTTTCATTTGCTCAAACTGGAAGGTTAAATCTAGGATCTTGGTTAATTGCACAATACTGATACATTAATCCACGTCTAAAATTACGTTTCCCCTCCCTGCGTGGAGAGTCAGGGTGTATGCTCAAGTATATTCTGTTAGTGTATATTGACAGGCGTTGGCAGAAGCTTTCAATTTTTGGTTGCTGTTTTCCTTTTGCACCAGGGTAGACCCTTTCCTTGCCCCCACTAGGAATTGTAGGATTTGTCTCTAGTCTAAAAACGTGGAGGAAATAAGAGAAGTGGAAGAATCATGAGAAATAATGTTATGATGTGAGGTGAAAGTGCAAGGGCCAACCTGTGAAACACAGCAAAAGAGAAGCCGGTTCTTCACCCACAGACGAAGCAGGGTCTGCTTTCTAGGAATCTGAAAGTGGGTTCATCTGAATTCACTAAAATGCCACAATAAAAGTTATGATTTCTCAAGTTTCCTAATGAATATATATGTATAGTGATGCCAAATTCAATGCTGAAATTTAAATTATGGCAAAATTAACAACCAACTTGTCTTATACTAATTTGTAAAGAATTGACGTTTTTACCGTGTTTTGTACTTTTAATCTATGAACATGATATTCCTTTACATTTAAGCAGTTTACTTTTCCCATCAGATGTTTTGGTTTTTAGCACCCATGTCCTATAGACGTCTTGTTAGATTTATACGCGTAGTTTTAGTTTGTTTGTTTTTTGTACTTAGAAGTGACAGTGTTTTGATTCTTTTTTTCTAATTTTGGTCTTCACACATTAATTGCTAGTATACAAAAAAGCAATTGATGTGTTTATCTTTATCTTGCGTATTGTGAACTTACAGAGCTCCCTTATTAATGCATGTGTGTGAATTCTTGAGGAAGTACAGTTTTATTTCTTCCTTTTTGATCTTTATGCATTTATTACTGATTTGCTTTCTTGCACCAGCTAAAAGTTTTAGTAGTATACTGAAAACGAGCGGGGACACTTTTGCCTTGTTTTCAATATTCAGAGGAAAACATTCAATCTTTGACTATTAAGGATGATGCTTGCAGCATGTTTTTGTGATATCTTTATCAAGCTGAAAAAGTTTCCCTCTTATTTTTCTGAGAATTATATTTTGTCAAAGGTAATTCATGAATTGATTATGTGATCATCTGGTTCATCTTTTTTTTTTTTTTTTTTTTTTGCAGTTTTTGGCTGGGGCTGGGCTTGAACCTGCCACCTGCGGCATATGGGGCCATGCCCTACTCCTTTGAGCCACAGACGCCGCACTCATCTGGTTCATCTTTAACCTGCTAAGACAGTGGATTATTTAGATGATTTATGAATACTTGGCCAATCTTGAATGTCTGAATTAAAACCCACCTTCTTATGGCATGTAATTTATTTTATAGAACGATGATTTCTAGTTATTAATATTTTGTTAAGGATTTTTACATCTATATATGTGAAATATATTGATCTACAGTGTTCTTTTCCTCTTTTTTGCCCTATTCTTGTCCAGATTGTCTAGTTTCGGTATCAGGGTAAATCTAGTTCATGAAATGAATCCGGAAATGTTGACTAGTATCTCTTTTCTGGAAGAGATTATACGTAATTAATCCTATTTTTTTTTCTTTAAGCTCTTGTTAGTATTTTCTCATGAAACTACCTGACCTACCGATTTTTTCTTGAGTTTTTAAATTATAAATTCAGGTTTTTAATAGATATGAATATTCAAATGATTTACTTCATGTTGGATGAGTCACGATAGGGTACATGTAGAGAATCACAAAATCTCTTATTATATCCTTAATACCTGCAAAGCCTATAGAGATGTTCCCTGTTTCATATCTTATATTGGTAATTTCGTCTTCTCTCTATTTTTCTTTGTCTATTTTGCTAAAAACATCTTGGTCTCATTGATATTTTTCAAAGAATCAAGTCTTTAATTTATTTTTTATATATTTTTTTCCATTTTATTGATTTTTGCGCTGATATGAACTCCTTTCCTCTGTTAGCTTTAACTTTATTTTGTTCTTTTTTTATGGTAATAATGTGGAAACTTAGATTATTACCTTGAAACTTGTTCTCTTTTCTAACATACACACTTAGTGCTATAAAGTTCCCCCTCTGCACTGTTATAACGTGTTTTTGTTTTTCACAATCACCTCACATTAAGAGTTACTTTATGTCAAATACATATTCAAATGTATGTTGGGGTACTTTTTAGTAAAAATGGGCTATATATGTAATTTTTTGTCTTTTTTCCCAATATTCACTTAGTGCTCTAAAGTTCCGCCTTTAAAGTTCTGTGTTAAAATAATTTTTGATACATTTTATTATCATTTTCATTCAGTTTGATGGTTTTTTTTATTTCATGTAAGGTTTTCTATATCTTAGATTATTTTGAAAAGTGTTGTTTAGTTTCTAAGTGTTTGAAATTTTTTCTGTCATCTTTTTTATTGATTTTTAGCTCTCCTCCATTGGGGTCCAAGAACATAGTCTGTTTAACTTCAATCCTTTTAAATTTGTTCATAAATATTCAAAGACCTAATATAGGGTATATTGTAGTTTCTATTTTACTATATATAAATGCTCTAGAAGAATGTTTTGTCTGTTAGTTGGTATGTTCCATAAATGCCTATTAGATTCCTTGGTTTATGATGTTAAGTGACTAACATCCTTGAATTTTTGTTGGATTCCATCAATGGTTGAGAAATACATGTTGAATTCTCCCACTGTAATTGTGGGTGTGTCTATTTCTCATTTTCAGTTTCAACAGTTTTTGCTTTGCACATTTTTCAAGTCTGTTGCTTGGCAAACACATAATTAGGATAGCTGTAACTTTTTGATGGATTGACACTTGTTTTTGATGTTTCTTCATGTATATGGTACCTTTTCTTTGTTCTGAAGTCTGTTTTATTTGGCACTTTTTTATTCATGTTGACATATATTTTTCATTTCTTTACTTTCAACCGTTCAATATTTGAATTTAGTTTCTTCTGGAGAGTTGGTTGATGTTATTATTTATTTATTTATTTTTTTGAGACAAAGCCTCAAGCTGTCCCCCTGGGTAGAGTGCTGTGGCATCACAGTTCACAGCAAACTCTAACTCTTGGGTTCAAGTGATTCTCCTGCCTCCGCCTCCCAAGTAGCTAGGATTACAGGCGCCCACCACGATGCCCTGCTATTTGGTTGATGTTATTCATTTTTATTCACCGACTATCTCTTTATTTAAGATACATTTAGGTTACTTATTTCTAATTTAATTACTGATAAGGTAAAGCTTATATCTGCCAAGTTGGTTTTTTTCTGTTTATTTTCTTTGTTTTGCATCACTGTTTTGATTTTCCTGCTCTCCTATTGATTACTTAAATATATTTTAGAATTCTATTCTCATTTAACTATAGTGCTCTATGCACATCTGTTTGTGTAGCTTTCTAAGAGGTAATTCTGGGTATTACATTATAAATAGATAACTTTTTACCATATATTGGTGTCATTTTACTAGTTTGAGAGACATGTAAGAAACTTAAGTAAGGTTCTTGTGCCTCTATCCATTGATATTATGACTGCTCTAGTTATTTCTTCTTCATATATTTTAGTGGTAATATAATTTTCTCTTCAATCATCAAATACAGTATTAGAAATCCCCAAGGAAGAAGAAACCTCTTGTGTTTACTCACAGTTAAGCTCACTGTGTTCTTTCTTCCTTCCTCATGTTCCAGGGTTTTTTCTTTAATTGAATTGTTACTATTTGGAGAACTTTCACTAGCTATTTTCTTAAGGTTTATATCTTTTGTTGGAAAATCTAGTCTTACAGTATTCATTTTGCCTCTGGAGTCTAGCCTATCACCGGTAGCCTAGCAAGCCTTGATGAATTTTGTGTGGAAGTGGAATAAAAAACAGGCACAAATTTGGATGAAGGTCCAAGGATAGATGATTCAGAAATATTCATTTTTGCTTGCTAATATTGTGTCATCCTGTTACTGGCATTGTGAGTCTACCCATCATTCTGATAGTCAGTATTCTTGAATAATTTTATCCTGGAGCTCAGCCAGTTCAAAATGGTCCTAGAAGTTAACAAGGGCAAGGATACCTCAAAAAGGATTTTAGTTGTGGATTTTTAGCTAAAGATAAAGAATGAGTGTGTTTTTAGAGTGTTACTTTATTTTTAAGGTGTTTTAACAGTCTCAGTTCAATTCAAACTTCTTACTCAACTGCTTTCCTATGAAACCGGAGTAGTTTCAGTTTCCAAGGTAGAAGGTACTGTCTGTGATCTGGCCTGGTTTTAAATCACTATGGAACTCCAATCTAGTAACAGATTGTTACAGCAGAGCAGGATTCCTCTTCTTTCATATACTGGGATATTTAGAATCAGTCAATATATATTACATTAATGAAAATCACGAATCACCTGATATTTAATTATAATCTGCTTATATTGGAGTCTGGTGTGCATTTATGGCAAGGCTGTCCTGACTGGGGAATCATCAAACCTCCTTTAATATCCACCAACAATCAACATTAGGTAAGGGCCACCTTCTTTCCATTCATTTTGACTTCATTGCAATACTTCATTTTCTCTCCTTGTGACTAGTGATTTTCGCTCTCAGGCCATCCAACATGTACGTAGCAATTTCCAAGGATTCTGAGGTGATATGCAGAACCTCTGTTTCCATGTATAATAGTTCAATGAGATTGTTTGCAATCAGAAACGCCTCTATAATGACAAAGGCAAGGTCGGTACCTTTCCCCTCCAGAACTTCATTGATTGAATTAGTAGCTCTATGTTGTATTATCTCTCTACTTTCTAAGACATTTAATTTTAGCTACTAATAGCTCCCTTCCTGCTAAATACAAATGTGTTACTGGGTGTAAGGCATGTGGCAACCACTCATGGCTCCCCTTGAGGCTCCTTACACTGTGATCCGTCATCACCACTATCTCTCAGAGCATCTGCAGAGTCTAGCTCCTTCTCACCCTGCCCCACGCTCTTCCCCTTCAAGGAAATTGTTTTCCTTGTAACAGAATGATATACACACATATATATTATATAGAACACACATATATATTATATAGAAAAAATATATATATACACACATATGTATTATATAGTTAATATATATATATACACACACATATGTATTATATAGAAAAAATATATATTATATATATTACGATATATATAAAAAATATTTGCCACCAATGTTTCAATTTTTATGCCATAATAATGTAATATTATAAGCAAAAATCACATTCATCCTTGTGGTGGTGGTGAGGAGGCTCTTTTCCATGTCTTCAAATTCACACAAGTGTTCTTTTACCTCTGTCCAATGATTTCATGTCTTAATATATACTTACATTTTTAGGCAGATAAAATGCACTCGGCCACAATTTTGATGATGTTCTTAGGTGAATAGGAACCTCCCAATGTCTAGATTAGGAATTGATGATCATTTTTCAAATAAACAGCAAAGATTGAATGATCTTTACATAAGTCATATTACTTCAAAAATCAGCATTGCAAAACATCTTGATTAGAAAAATTTATGTAATTCATAGGATATTTTGTCACTGTAAGTATGAAAATCTTGCATCTATTCCTGAGTGCATGAAGTTTTTCAATTTTATTTTTAAAAATTCAGTCTGAATATTTTAAAATGTAATTTACTTTTTGAATTTATACATATATATGAGACTATTTGGTAACACAAATTGGAATTAAGCAATAAAGCCTAAATTCCACATTTTTGAAGTTTGTCATTGTTAGTGATTTTGTACCATTTTAGCTACTCCAAAAATATTAATTTTATCAATAGCTGAATGAGTTAAAGACATCTGAGTTTTTTTTCTGTCTTGTAGATTAAGATATGAGAAAGTCTACAGCCAAATTTATTTCATCTGCTGTGGAAAGGAAAATTTAGGGAAACTTCTGACTTTATAAACCATATTAATAGAAGATAAAATGTTCTGGATCTAAAGATTTTAAAAACACAGTGTGGAAGGGCATAAATTTGATCTTGAGAGAAAAAAGGTTCAGGTTTTTGCCTACTTACTAGTGGACTGAGGATGCCGTAAAGTGGTGCTTGCAATTCCAGAAAAGTCTTGAACAGGGGTACAGCACTGTGTGCATTATTTATTTAACAAAATCACAATGTCTGTCTGAAGTCGAGTTTTCTTATTACTCACTCTCATTCCAGGACACAGTCCAGCCTAAATTTTATGTGACAAAAATGTGACTTATGATGACTTCTGCTAACCTGTGAGTTTAGTATTATAGAAATCTACCTAGATTCATGCTATTGATGTGTCCTTGACCTGGAATCCATCATACACACGGCATTGGCAACACATCATGAGTTCATCCTTAGACAATGCTGGCTAATGTCAGAAACAGAGTGGGAATAGTTTAATATTTCCTTGATACACTTACTGTTATTTTTAGAAGAACAAACACATTAAAGTAGAATATCATGCAATTTGACATACCACTTACAAAATTCATGTGACATGATATTATGATTGATATATTGATTTACAAAATAAATGTGACATGATATCATGCAAGAAGTGATTTGTTTTCTAATTAGAAGACATGGCATTTTAAATCTACCACTTATAAAATCCTAAAGAACGGTGGCTCCTTTATTCACCGTATCCTCAGAATGGAGCCTGCATTTTTACTGCGTTTCTGCCAGTATTACAGAAGGGCCTTGGGTTGTGTTCCAAAGGGCATTCTGATGATCTTTATATGACAGGATGAAAGATGAGAAAAATCAATTTCTATGCCCTAAAGACATGACTACTAGCACCTGATTTCACCAGACCTTGGTTGCAACTTAAATAAGAATCCAAAACTATTAAGCGGGTAGTGGGATCTATTGTAGAGAGATCTGATACTATATTTTTTGAAAACAGCAAAAGTAAAATGTCACAAAAATGTATACATAGGAAAGAATTGAGAAGAACTCAAAAGAGCAAAATCACTTTTTGTCATTCTTATTACGGACTACTTCAAGATTTCTCTCCGTACTGTGCCCGTAGAACATACAATTCACTTTTATCATCTAGAGCAGGTGTCCTTGGATTTTGCATGTTTATAATTAAGCATGAGCGCATTTTTATCTGGGAAGTATTATAAATACCTTCAAATTCTCAAGTAGCTCTTTAGAATTTGGGAACATTATTTGATGTTAATAGTTTGGAAAGAGGATAACGTTTCTTTTTTTTTTAATTTTTATTAAATCATAATTGTGTACATTGGTGCAATCATGGGGTACAATGTGCTGACTTTATATACAATCTAAAATATTTTCATTAAACTATTTAACATAGCCTTCATGGCCTTTAAATCACTATATGAAGA
>CAUYRH010012096.1:0-17207 GCA_963574655.1 Perodicticus potto | reverse complement strand
CTAGAGGAGGAGACGGGGAAAGACCGGGAGAGGAACGGAGAGAGCATCTCTCTCCCCACTTGAAATCTCTCCCTCTACCAGGAGCTTTGGTGTTTTCTGTATTCTTTTCTGTAAATCAATTCTGTCTTACCACGGAGGGGTCGGGGTGGGGGAAAAATATAATGAAGAATAATAAAATACATGTATTTCAGAAAAAAAAAAAAACCAAAAAAACTCCCAAATAAATGATAAAGGAAATGTTGAAATAAAACCATAATAGATAGAAATTTAAATCTTCAGGAATGACTCCATAGCACAGGCAATTGTAAAAATAAAGATAATAAAAAAACTATTTTCTTTCACTTTAAAAGTATACCACATATATTATTTTTAAAAGCAGAAGTTATAACACTGCATTTAGGGGTTTATAATGCATGTAGTAGATGTAAATAAATGCACTTCTAAAATTATAAGGTTTCTATAGTTTACATAACATGGCACAATAGTACCTCCAAGAAGACTGAAAAGTTAAGAATGCATATGATAATCCACAAAGGATCCACTAAAAAGTCATGCAACAAGATATAGATAAAAATTAAGGCCAGGTGCACTGGCTCACATCTGTAATCTTAGCACTCTGGGAGGCTAAGGTGAGAGGAGTGCTTGATGTCAGGAGTTTGAGATCAGCCTGAGCAAGAGCATGACCCTGTGTCTACTAAAAATAGAAAAATTATCAGGGAGTGGTAGTGCCTGCTTGCAGTCCTAACTAGTTCGGAGGCTGGGTGGGAGGATCTCTTGACCTCCTGCATTGGAAATTGCAGTGAGTTATGATCTAGCTACTGTACTCCAGCCTGAGCAGCAAAGTGAGATGTTATCTCTACAAAAAATCAAATAAGGAAAGACAGAAGACTTTAAAGGAAATGGATACAAAATATACCGTGAAAATATCTAGCATAAAGGGGCCAGAATAATTAGATAAAACAGAATGCAAAGCAATATGTACCAACAAATAAAATGCAAAGCAATAAGTATTAGCAAAGCTAAAGAACCATACTTCATAATGATAAAAGGGTCAGTTCATCAGGAAGGCGTAACAGTAATAAATATAAGCGTGACAGAGGTACAAAACAGCTAGTAACAGTGCTTCAAAATCCAGGAGGCATGAACTGACAGAATTAAAGGGGACATAGGGAGGTCCACACACTCCCTATGTGTGGATTTTAGAAGATTTTAACTCATCTGTCTCAGCAGGTGATAGAACAACTACATAAAGTATCAGTAAAGACAGATCTGGATACACTATCATTATGTTGACCTAAATGATACTTATAGAACACTGTACCCAACAACTGCAGATTACATACACATGATTGTCAAACACAAAAGGGTCATTCACAAGACAGACAATATGTTAGGCCATAAAACAGGACCTAAATATAAACATACACATGTAAAAACTGCAAGCACATGCAGACATACAAAATATATACAAAAAGGAGAAACAATACACTCAAAGGAGTGGAATTGTACAAAGTACAGTCTCTGATTATAACAGAACTAAATTAGAACTCATTAAAATAAGATATATAAAAAACCCAAATATAATTGAAAATTTTAAAAACATACTTGTATATAATCTATGACTTAGAGAGGAAATTTAAAAAATTTCAAACTGAATGAAGATGAAAGTTCAACATATCCAAATTGTAATGCTTAGAAGGAACTTTATAACTTTATATGTTTATCTTTATCTTTAAAATCAATGATGTACAATTTTAAAAAACTTTTTTAAAAAATTCAAAATAGAAGGAGATGAAAAATGTTAAAAGCAGAAATCAATAAGATAGAAAACAAGTAAGAGAAATAATAAAGCTAACAGTTCTTTGAAAAGATTAATAAAGTTGACAAACTCCTAGCTAGACTAATCAGGTAAAAAATAGAGAACACTAATCAACAATGTCAAAAATGAGAAAGAGATTATCATTTTAGGTCCCTTTTAAAGACATCAAAAAATAATAGGTGAACCCAATACAGTGGTTCATGCCTCTATTCTCCCAGCTACTCAGTAGGCTGAGGCAGGGAGGCCCTGGAGTTTGAGGCTGCAGTGAGCTATAAATACACCTGTGAATAGCTACTGTACTCCAGCATGGACAACATAGTGAGATCCTATCTCTTTTTTTTTTGAGACAGAGCCTCAAGCTGTCACCCTGGATAGAGTGCTGTAGCATCACAGCTCACAGCAACCTCTAATTCCTGGGCTCAAGTGAGTCTCTTGCCTCCGCCTCCCAAGTAGCTGCACAACGCCCGGCCATTTTTTGGTTGCAGCCATCATTGTTGTTTGGCTGGCCCGGGCTGGATTCGAACCCACCAGCTCAGGTGTACATGGCTAGTGCCTTAGCCCGTTGAGCCACAGGCACTGAGCCGAGATCCTATCTCTAAACAAACAAACACACACTACAAAAAGATAGTAAGTAAATATTATGTACTTTATTCCAACAAATTAGATAACTTAGATGGATAGACAATTACCTTCAAGGTCATAAAGTATTATACCAAAGCTCATTCAAGAAGAATAGATAACCCAAATAACTCTATCTATTAAACAAGTTAAATTTGTAGTTATAAGCCTTCCTACAAAGAAAACAACAGGCATAGACAGTTTCACTACTGAATTCTACTAAACGTTTAAAGAAGAAACAACATAAATTCCATATAAATTCTTCCAGAAAATAGTAGAGTAGAAACATTTCCAAATTCATTTAGTGGGAGAAGGTTTAACTTGCTACCAAAACCAGATAAAGACAATAAAGGTAAACTACATACCAATATTCCTTGTGATATAGATATTAGCATCCTTATTACCCTTTTTACATATTCTTGGATTTGATTTACTTAATTTTTGTTAAGGATGCTTAGGTTTAGTATATGAAAATACTTTCTACTGTACTTTATTAGCAGAATAAAAGTACAACCATATGATTTCAATAGATGGAGAAAAAGCTATTGGCTGAAACTTAGTAACATTTACAATTTTCAAAATCAGAAAGCTAGGAATAAAAGCAAAGTTATTAAATCTGATAAAGCCTATCTATGAAAAGCCTATAGTTAACATCACTATATCATTGACATATGGCTAAAATTATACTTAAAAATAGTAAAACATCGAATACTTTCCCCCAGGTTAGGAACAAATAAACGAGGTCCTTTCTCACCAGTTCTATTCAACACTGTGCTTAGGGCAATGGCCATAGGCATGGAAAAATGGCATAAAGATCAGAAAGGATTGTTTGGTGCCCCTAGCTCAGTGGTTACAGTGCCAGCCACATATACCAAGGGTGGTGGGTTTGAACCAGACCCACGCCAGCTGAACAGCAATGACAACTGCAAGAAAAAATACCTGGGCATTGTGCCGGGCGCCTGTAGTCCCAGCTACTTGGGAGGCTGGGGCAAGAGAATTGCTTAAGCCCAAGAGTTTGAGGTTGCTGTGAGCTATGATGCCACAGCACTCTACCAAGGGTGATAAAGTGAGACTCTGTCTCCAAAGAAAACTCTCTCTTTGCTTAAGAAATCACTCTTTTTTTTTTTTTTGAGACAGAGCCTCAAGCTGTCACCCTAGATAGAGTGCAGTGGCATCACAGCTCACAGCAACCTCCAATTCCTGGGCCCAAGTGAGTCTCTTGCCTCTGCCTCCCAAGTAGCTGGGACTACAGGCGTCCGCCACAACGCCCGGCCGTTTTCTGGTTGCAGCCGTCATTGTTGTTTGGCGGGTCCGCGCTGGATTCGAACCCGCCAGCTCAGGTGTACGTGTCTGGCGCCTTAGCCCGTTGAGCCACAGGCGCCGAGCCAAGAAATCACTCTTTACATAGAAAACTTTATAGTTGGGTGAATTTTCCCACTGAGGGAAAACATAAAACAGGAAGAGAAGAGAGCATCTTGAGGAATGCCTTCATTTCAGGATGGGTAGAAATTAACAACTACCAAAGAAAACTGAGAAAGGAGATTAGATTATATTTCATATGTTCTTTACAAAGCAGAGAAGTATGTTCTACATTTTAAAAAGAATTACCTAAAATAGCTAAAATTACAAAAATATTGGAGCCTCAGCAATCTGGAATATTCCTTATATAGAACATCAAACCCACACAAAAAGGGAGAAATGAAGCATTACCATATATAAATTTGGCAATGTAATCACTATCTGCACAAGACAATATCAGTAAAAAATGGATCAGAATTACTGGGCCAAGGTGTTTAAATGCAACTTATAGGCATGGTGGTTAAAGTGAAATGACTCTGAATGTATACTGAATATTTATTGTGCCACTTGTTACGTATTAGATACTGCTTAGAATATGCAATGTCAGAGCTCTGTGTGTTCTGCTCTCCACCCCAGCCCTGCTCTGCTCCTTCTCCACCCTCAGTGCCTTCTCACTCTGCTCCAGCCACTCTGGCTTCCTGGCTGTTCTGTGAACATTATAAAAGCATATCCAGTTTAGGTCTCTTTTCCTCACTTCCTTCAGAGTTGTTTTTAAATTCCTCCTGCTTGGAGAGGCCTACATAAAACAGAACTTCCCTTCCACCCTCGTTCTAGCAAGGGTTATTCCTTGCTATGCTCTATCTTCCTTTTTTTTCTTTTTTTAAGAACGAATCTCACCTGGTCACCCTTGGTAGAGTGTAGTGGTGTCTTAGCTCACAGCAACCTCGAACTCTTGGATTTAAGTGATCCTCTTGTCTCAGCCTCCCAAGTAGCTGGGACTATAGGCACCCACCACAATGCCCGGCTATTTTTTAGAGACAAAGTCTTACTCTAGCTCAAGCTGATCTTTAAACAGTTAAGCTCAGGCTATCCATGCGCCTCGGCCTCCCAAGTGCTGGGATTACAGGTGTGAGACACTGCACCCAGCTGTGCTCCATTTTTCATCATCACACGTCACCACTGGGCTCCTCACTATAATTAAAGCTCTACCAGGGGAAGAACTTCCTCTGTGTCTTTCACTGAATACCACTAACGCCTGGCTTACTGTGAACACTCAATGTTTTTGAATGAATAAAAAAAGAAAGAACATGCAATAATGAAACGCAAGCCTCAAGTAACAATTAATTTGGGATAAAATCTCAACAAGGTAAAGAAAAGACTGTATGTCTATATTTTTTAGTGAGTAAAAAAGTACACTTAATGTTTTCTCTATCAAATACAATCATAAATTTTTGGTCTTAGACTGTAGTCATTAATGAATCAACATTCTATCTCTAATTCAAAGTGACTGAATAAATTTCCTATAATTTTATTAAACTCAAGGTTCTCTTTTTTCCCTTTGAGTCAGTGGATTTGTTTGATTTTTACTAAGTAAGTCATAATGGTTTTATTATAAGACTTAGCAAGATAGTCAGGCACACTGGTTGATCCCTATAATCCCAGCAATTTGGAAGGCTGAGGCAGGAGGCTTGCTTTAGGTCAGGAGTTTGAAACCAGCCTGGGCAACATGGCGAGACTTCATCTTTACAAAAAAAAAAAAGTAAAAAGAAAGAAAAAAAGACAGCTAGAAAGCAAAGTTAAAACTTTCACCGAGTGTGTTAACACAAGCAATTAAATCTCCAACTGACGAGAGCACTGAAAGAGGGCCTTGATTCATTGCTAACCCTCTTATCCAGTTATCAAGTGCAAAATTAGTGATGCCTCAGCAACCTGCTGCATCTGGCTATTAATACATACGGCACTGGTCCTGGTGAGCGAACCTCAGTGTGAAAGCTGTAGCCTAAGATCAGGGCAATTTTCGCTGCAATGGCTCCAACTCCAGTCCAAAGGGACTAATATTAAGAATATTCTTTGTTGGGCGGCACCTGTGGCTCCGTGGGTAGGGCAACGGCCCCATATACCAAGGGTGGCGGGTTCAAACCTGGCCCTGGCCAAATGGCAACAAAAAAATAGCCGGGCGTTGTGGTAGGTGCTTGTAGTCCCAGGTATTTGGGAGACTGAGGCAAGAGAATCACCTAAGCCCAGAAGTTGGAGGTTAGCTGTGTGATGCCATAGCACTCTACCGAGGGCAATAAAGTGAGACTCTTTCTCTACAAAAAAAAAAAAAAAAAGAATATTCTTTGTTTTGTGTTAAAAATATAGATTTGGAGAACCCACTCTATGCCAAATTATGTGCTCTGAGGAATTTTTATTTCTAAGTGATTTTTATTATCAAAGTGAAGGCACCTGATTTAGCCTTCCGAATTGACTTTCTCGGCTTGGCGCCTGTGGCTCAATGGGCTAAGGCGCCAGCCACGTACACCTGAGCTGGGGGGTCCGAATCCAGCCCAGCCCCACCAAACAACAATGACGTCTGCAACCAAAAAATGGCCAGGTGTTGTGGTGGGCACCTGTAGTGCCAGCTACTTGGGAGGCGGAGGCAGGAGACTTGCTTGAGCCCAGGAATTGGAGGTTGCTGTGAGTTGTAATGCCACAGCACTCTATCCAGGGTGACAGCTTGAGGCTCTGTCTCAAAAAAAAAAAAAAGAATTGACTTTCTCAAACTACACGTTGTGACTACTGGGGGTCAAAAAATCAATTTAGTGGGTCACTATGGAAGGTTTTAAAAAATAATAGATTAGCACAGAAAATATTAAAGTACATACACAAAATAAGGATAAGTATAATTTTGTGAAACTTCTGGGTCAATTATAGAAATGTATACAGATGCACATTCTATATGTATGTGATTACATATGTAGAGCTATATATAAATGCTTACATATTACGTATGGAATCACAAAGCAAAATGTATTTATTTTGGGTAGTGGTCCAAAAAAGTTTGACAGCTCCTACTAGAAGGCAGGAGAAAAATGAAGAATTATAAGTAAACAAAAAAACCCCAAAAACCCTATCTGCTTCCTGCCCGGAATCAAGAATGTTAAAACTTTTAGGTCTGTCACATTGTCCTGATTACATGGGATTTTTATAATCCGTAAATTTGACAACTCTACTAAAGACAATCATAGGTATTTTGTTATGGCAGTTTCCATGATATTTAATCACAATGAGACAAGCCCATTGGGGAAAAGAAAAAGAGCACAAAGAATACATCCAAGTGTATTCTCAATAGCTGAAGGCAAACAGACTGTCTCTGCTTACCTTCAATGTTCCAATTCATTCATACATGAAGTCAATGTCCTTATATTTTGGTGCCCGTTCAATCCTTATCCATGTAACCTATGGACAGCATTTGATTTCAGAAGTTTCCTTCTCCTTTAGGATTTGTGACATTGTGCTCTCCTAATTTTTCCCTTCTTCTGTCTTTCCCTTCACCTGCATTACCTTTTCCTCTAAATATAAGTGTTTCTCCTTAGAGTTTATTTGTAGGCCTTCGTCTCACCTTTTTTAAAAAAAACTCTCCTATAGTGATTTAAATCTAATCTGCGGTTGAAATTTATTACCTTATTTTAGGCTTACTGCATCATTTTATAGATGGAGAAATAAGGGCAACAGAAAGGTTATGAACTTGTACGAGGTCACATAGCTGGTTAAATAGCAGAGATAGGACTCACATTCAGGCAGTTTGGCTCCAGACTGTACACTGTATTACCTCATTCACTTATTTACTAAGTACTAAATAAATGTTTAGTAAAAGAAATAATGAATGAATGATAGCAGCAAGGTACAGTAGACATGACATGACTCTTTTTTTTTCCTTTTTTTAGAGATACAGTCTCACTTTGTTACCCTCGATAGAGTGCTGTGACATCACAGTTCACAGCAACCTCTAATCCTTGGGCTTTGGCGATTCTCTTGCCTCAGCCTCCCGAGTAGCTGGGACTATAGACATCCGCCACAATGCCCAGCTATTTTTTTGTTGCAGTTGTCACTGTTTAGCAGACCCGGGCTGGATTTGAATCCATCTGCCTTGGTGTATGTGGCCGGCAGGCTACTCACTGAGCTATGGGTGCCACCAACATGACTCTTTTTTTTACAAATTGATTGTTAAGGATTCATTACGGGTATAAGAAACCAGGTTACACTGATTGCATTTGTTAGGTAAAGACCCTCTTGCAATCATGTCTTGCCCCCAAAAGGTGTGGCTCTTTTGAATCAGTGAGGTCTGGATTTCCCAGCTATATAACCTTCAGTAAGTCAGCATTTCTAAGATGTATAAAATGGGAGTAATAACATATGACTTGACGACTTTTGCTGTAATAGTTTAAAATATGCTTTTGTATATGCCTGGCAAGTAGCAGGTGTTATATAAAGGATATCTGTTACTGTTATAAGAATGAATTATTCGGGGTGGTGCCCGTAGCTCAGTGGGTAGGGTGCCAGCCACATACACTGAGGCTGGCGGGTTCGAACCTGGTCTGGGCCAGCTAAAACTACAATGACAACTGCAACAAAAATAATAGCTGGGCGTTGTGGTGGGCACCTGTAGTCCCAGATACTTCGGAGGCTAAGGCAAGAGAATCTCTTAAGCCCAAGAGTTTGAGGTTGCTGTGAGCTGTGCCGCCATGGCACTCTACCCAGGGTGACAGCTTGAGACTCTGTCTCCAAAAAAACAAAAACAAAAAAGAATGAATGATTTGCTTTTTTTTTTTTTAATGAGTTACTTACTGTCAACTCCATATGGCTCTGAATCTGATACTGTTATTTTTTGATCAAATAATAGAAAAGGGGTATAATTTATGTTAGTATATAAAAAAATGAGACTACCCTAGTTTTACATCACACATTAAATTAAGGTTTCCCAAAACCTTGGTATTACTAACATTTTCAGCTGGATAATCCTTCTGGTGGGAGGTTGGTGGGAGCTATCCTGAGCATTACAAGATGTTTACAGTATCCTTGGCCTCCACTGACTAGATACCAGTAACAGCCCCCTCCTTAGTCATGACAATCCAAAATGTCTCCAGACATTGCCAAAAGTCCCCTAGGAGACAAAAGTCACTTTAGTGAAGAACCATTGCTTCACTGGGATAACAATGGGTTATACTGTCCTTGCATACAGTAAATACTTCTAAGATTCCCACTTCTGTGTATACAAGTATCACATCCAGAATACAATCTGTACACACCAAAGGGTCTACTTTTAAATTCTAGAAGATACAAACACACTTCTATCTTCCCTCTTTAGGATAATTATCAACATGCTACTTTTGCACATACAGAGGATTCTGAATTACAGTAGAACTTCTGTAACTTAACCACTCAAGGGACTATAACAAACAGTTCAATATACAGAGGCGGCCAACAGAAGGAACTAGGCCTCCTGTACTGATTCGTACATGTGGCACATGTCTGGTCTATGAAAATTAGGTCAACCTAAGGAAGTGGTCAGTTATGGAGGTTCCACTGTATTTTTAAAACATAACATCAATTACTCAAACAAATCTAAAACTACATTGATCTATACAGTCAAAGATTAAATTAAATTCTTTTACCTTTAGGGCTGATATTATAGTTTGCTCAGCTGCTGGTGGGAATGAGCTCTGACTGGAAATTACCTAGAACAAGGTTTTGATCCAGTTATAGTTTTGCTTAAGTTTACTTTTATGAATACTAATTTTGATCATAAAATGATACAGTTTTCATAAGCTATATATAAAGTATTATTAGTATAGCAATTTCTTATATATGATTGAAAAACTCATTAGTATTTTAAAAAATATAGTACTTTCATGTATAAAGCAAATACCTGTACATATTTCAAATAATGTTAAGAATACCAAGAGCTGGGTTTCCTTTATTCATTTCACAATAAAATGCAATTATTTTACCTTGAAAGGTCAGTACAAAATCACATTTACTCATTTCTTTAAAAAAATTTACTTATCCTTAGGTGACTCTAATTTTTAACAAGTCTTTAAAATATAAATGTCAGCATTTCTGCTTTTAGAAATCAATACAAACATCACAAAATTTTGAAAATCTCAATAAAGACATTTAAATTGGGCTAACCGGAATACAACCTTTCATTGCTTGTGATGTGTTACAGCAATGTTTAAAGGCAATGGGAAATATGTCATTTAGTATTTTTAATAATTTTATGTAAAGATTTATCTGTCACAAGCTCTATAATATATTTTGTTTAGTTTGTGAAAGACATATTTTTTAAAAGGAATTGTTAAAGTTTTTAAATAAATGAATAATAGTCACTTACAATTATTCACAAATCTAATCTACCATATTAAAGCTCGTATTAGAGGTCAAGTTTTCAAGAGCATTATCTAACTCTTAGTTTCTTTCAGGTCTTCTGAATTCTTATCTTCTTATTATACATGTTTTTTAAGTAATCTTCAGAGAATAATTAAACACAGGCACTCAAAAGTCACAGGTGAAGTTGAAAGTGTTGCTTTCCTAGTAATCACAGGTCATTATGAAAGTTTTCAAATATGTAAAAATCAAGAAACGTAAAATTGTTGTGGATAGAAACAAATGAAACCCTCCCAGCAACACTGATAAGTCAAGCAAGTTGAAACTTGCATGGGTGAATCAGAAAGAAGTTGTTGACTGTGTTTCCTGCGAGTGAAATAACGGACCACACAGTCTGCCTCAAAACTTTTGTAGTGACCTACATAATTCAGAATACAGTTTGCCTAATGTAATATGTGGAAGCAAACAAGTTAAGGTCATTCATTTCTTTTAAACACTTTAGGAGAAAGAATAGCAAAGAGAAAAATATATTGTCTACACGTGCAAGTACTCACCAGTGATTACATCATAAAAATTCAGCTTTTAATACAGCTCCTCCCTGCCTTTTGTGCAGAAAGAAAAGCTTTTTGACAGCTGGAGGGCTTAAAGGTTCTTATTCTGTCATTAGCTTTGCTATTATTTACTGCCATCCACACTATATCAAATTATACTTTTCAATAAGCATGAAACAGGCCTGATTTACCCTCTAATAATAATTTGCTCAATTAACTTGATTAACTCGAGGATCCACATTTCTTATGTTTTAAGCCAAATATACAGACCAAAAAAAAAAAAAAAAGATTATTTTACAATCATCACATTTTCATTGCATTCTTTTCCAAAAATTAAGTAGGAATTTATAATTATCTAAATTTGAGGCAAGAAGAAAGATGAATCTAAAATAAGTTTTAAAAACTGAAAAAAATAAAAATAAAGGTTACCTTTGTTACTGACTGGTGCAACTTATACAGTGAGTTCACTACTGTCACATTTCTTCTCTGTCCATCAGTAAGAGGCCCAATCACCTGACTTGCATCTCCTTGTGTGCAGAGCTGTAAGAATTCAACACACACACAAAAATTACGTATATATACACTTTTTTTTCTTTAACTGGGAAAAAGTTCAGGCCCCTCTGACACAGCAAACATTAACTGGAAATGTTCAGTTTAAGTTACAATTTTGGACTTCAGGCATAACCAGCAATTTCCGTAGAGACACCAGCATGGGTGTGGGAGCCCTATTCATTCTGCACAGGGAAAACATTTTTGTCAATACTTCATAGTTTTGCACCTGAGGCAGTGCCCAGTGTTATTTTTATGCATTCTAGCACAGTATTCCTAAGAAATACTCTCTGGCAACTGACCATTAGGTTTCTTTCTTTCAAAAACTCAGAAATAAGACCTCAAAATGAGGAAGAAGAGAAGTTGAGAAGGGAAGGAAGGAAAAGAAAAAAAGTAAAAATAAACCTAAATTCTATGTACAGAACAGTTATCCTAAAACTCCAATGAAACTAATGATACAAAGACGGTGTTACTCCTGTTTGTCATAGATTAAAAAAAAGTTGCTCCAAATTATACTGTGTATAGATGATCAGCAGAAGTATTACTGAAAAGTTTCTACTCCTGATCTTAGTTTGCTTATAAATAAACAAGTTTAGGGACAAGGATATGAAATGTATTATTTTTCTAATCTATAAATGTTAGAGTTCAGATTTAAGGAAAAAATATGCACATGAACCATTCTCATATTCATCAGATTTTAATCCAATCCTCTGCATGGAATACATGATATAACTCACTGATAAATAATAGTGTTTTGCGATCCTGAATGTCCCCAAAAGGAGTCACTAATGACAAATGACCCAGCCCACAGTGAAACTGCTGACCTGCAGAGTGATGGGCACATCTATGGGGGCCTGAGGTGGTAATATGACACCGGGTGTGGCCAGGCACTCCTGAGATCTGACAAGAAAATGAAGCCAAAAGGCAGCTAACATGCCCCTGAGAACTATGGGCCTGTTTTCCCAAGGCTGTGGTTGTTGGAAGCCCTACCCAAAAAAAGAGCAGCAACCCCCAATGGCCCCCTATTGGAGGAAAGCTTGACCCACCAATCCATCGGTCAGTGATCTGGTGTTCCCAGTTGTTCACTGTGGTTCCTTCTTCCTCTCTCTCTACCACTGGTATGTCCTGAGTGTATTTGTGATTGTTGGTGTGGGAAAGCTTCTCAATAAACCATGAATTCCTAAGCATTTAATTGCCCACCGAGTCATCATGAAACCTTCCGGTATCCCATTCTGAGTTAGCACAACTAGGCTGATTCAAACCTGTCACAAGACTCACTCAGTGAATGTGGATTCATATCTCAAATATATGAAAAACTGTCTATTAGGAGAGTCAAAACTAAGAACATCTTTTCATTTTTATAGGGAGCCAAATAAAATATGAGAAAAGAAATGCTACTTTTTTCTATTTTCCTTTAAGACATACATACATAAATTTTTGAAATTAATTTAATTTTTATATTTTCAATTCTTACTAGTAATAATACAAAAGCATTAAAAATTGCAACTAAAAGAAAGGAAATAATCCATTGCTAAAGTGGGAACCCATGAAGGTGTTAAGACTTTTGGAGAATATCTATCTATCTATCTATCTATCTATCTATCTATCTATCTTTAAAGACAGGGTCTCACTCTGCCACCTCGTCTGCAGTGCAGTGGTGTGATCACAGCTCACTACAACTTTGAACTCCTGGGCTCAAGGGATCATCTGTCTCAGCCTCCCAACCACCACAACTGGCTTTTTAATCTTTTTGTTTGTTTGTTTTGTAGAGATAAGGTCTCCCTGTGTTGCCCAGGCTGGTCTTAAACTCCCAGCTTGGCCTCCCAAAGTGTTGGGATTAATTGCATCAGCCACCACACCCAGCGTCCAATTTATTTTAACTTTCCTTATGGACATAGATCATGAACTTTAGTTGTGTTCTAAAATGGCCCTTTAAATTGGTGGTATGGAAAATAAATTTTCCTGTAACACTATGTGAAAAAAATAATTCATCAGAAGAGCCCACAAAATCCAATTTAATCTATAATGTGATGAACTAATACTAATAGAAGCTCTGAGCTCCTAAGAAAAAGCAAATGACAGGCTCTGTGCTGAAGTGAGAGTGGGAAAAGACTCTTGAATAAGGCACTCTGGGCCAGGCAGGCACAGTGGCTCATGCCTGTAATCTTAGCACTCTGAGAGGACAAGGTGGGTGGACTGCCTGACCTCAAAGGTTCGAGACCAGCCTGAGCCAGGGCGAGACCTCCTTTCTAAAAACAACTGGGCATTGTGACAGGCACCTGTAGTCTCAGCTACTTGGGAGGCTGAGGCAAGAGAATCACTCGAGCCCAAGAGGTTGAGGTTGCTGTGAGCTGTGACGCCATGACACTCTATCAAGGGTGACAAACTGAGACTCTGTCTTCAAAGGAAAAAAAAGGAAAGGGGGCACTCTGGAGATTAAAGTGGCTATCCAAGGTTTGTGGCGTTAATGGGTGCGGCAGACTTGGGGATCAGATGTTAAATATATATCTAACTATAATGGGCTTTCAAAAGTTATGAGCTCTGCTCAGGTGCAGTGGTTCATGCTTGAGATCCTAACACTTTGAGAGGCTGAAGATGAAGAACTGCTTGAGGCCAGAAGTTTGAGTCCAACCTGAGCAAAAACCCTGAAATCTTACAGAAAATATAAAAGTAAAAATAGCAAAAGGAACACTATGTACCTTTTTCTAGATTTCCCTAATAATAACTATTCTTATTTGCTTTATTATTTGTCTTCTCTTCCTCTTTCTTTCTCTCTCACACGTATACACACACGATGCTTTCTGAGTCATGCATACAATATGGCCCTTTACTCCTAAATATTTCAGTGTGTGTATTTCCTAAGAATAGGGATATTCTCTTACAAAACCACAGTACTACTATCAACTTCATAAATTTTTGTCTGAAATCCACCATGTCTCCAAGGAATTCTTGTTCCTTGTAGTGGGAAGTGGTAGTTGAGACCAACTACCTAGGTATATTCACTGCTACTTACTCCTGTAATAATTCTTGATTCATTCAATATTCAATTGATCTTTCTAGTACCCTCAACTCTCAGTTCCTTGCCCTCTTTGTCTTCAGTGATCTTCTTCTCCATTCTAATTCACCTCTTCCAGGGTCATATCCCATATCTTGCCATTATAGGGATTGAACTCCCTTCCAGAAGGTGAGTTTCAAGCACCTTAATCTCAGAGGGATGCTTCCTACTTTTCCCTTCCATTCTAATCCAATAATTCCTTGATATCTTGGGACCTCCCAACTCTGCCACCTTTTCATTTTATCTCACGGCTGTTCCTGACTTCCATTTCTTTACTTCCCTCCTTTCTTGCTTAGATCCCATGATAAATCATATCAATTTTTTGCAATGAGTGATATTTTAGAAGAGAGTGGGATCCAATGCACCTTGGCAGGGACTGGCTTTGAATTAGGGCCTGGAGACTGTACTGGTTTTTAGACCAGAAAGGAACAAGGAGTAAAGGATACATGTGTTCATGCTTAGTAAAACTCCAGGCCTGGTTGAAGTCCCTATCTGCCTGTGAGAAGCTGAATGAGCTTTTCATTGGTCATACTTTACATTCATAACCATGTAACTAAGGCGGGTTCTTGGTCAATCTTGTTAAATATCCCATTCGCTCTCCTATTCATTCCTAGTCCTCTCCTAAGGGACTGTTTCTCACCTTTTCCACATTTCTCTTATCTTCCAAATTTCCCTCCCTCCTCCTATTCTCAGCTGATAACTTTTAGGTATACATCCTTGAAAAAACAGGAGCCACTAGAAAATTTCTACATTATAATGCAACCTGCATCCACATCCCCAGAGTGTCTTACTATTATAAATGCTCCTATTTGTGGTCGATCACTCCTCAAGTCCCCATCCTTTATCAAAATTATGCCCTCTCTGCTGAATCAATTTTTCCCTGCATAATTCCCATCAGCATTTTAGCTGCACTTTTTTCTAGTAAAACTCAAAAACTGTTTAAGTTAATTTCCTTGCCTTTCCTCTCATTCTCTCTTTATTCAGGCTCCTGTCTCCCTCTATCAAAATAGCTCTTGTCAAAGTCACCGAAGACCTCTGCACTGAGAAATCAAATGGTCTTCATCATATACCTATTACTGGCCTGACATAGTTGAATACTTCCTCTTTCTTTTAATGCTTTTTCACTTAGCTTCCAGAACACCATTTTTTCAGTTCTCCCTCTACCTCACTGGATTGTTCTTTCTTATTTATTTTTATGGTTCTTCCACATTGTCTTAATTCCTTGTATTTTCTATCTACTCTTTCTCCCAAGCTGACTGCTTTAAATATACCAAAGTCAGTACTGACATTCTGAACCAGATAATTCTCTGTTGGGAAGGGTTGCCCTCTGCAGTACAGGATGTTTACCAGAATTCTTGGCTCCCCTCCACCAGATGCTCCAACCACATATATACAATTGGCAATCAAAAATGCCTGCAGATGTTGGAAAATGTCCTAAGAGTGGGGCAGGGGATACAAAATCATCCCTGGCTGAGAACTATTGAAGTATACTGAAGATTCTCAGCCCTTTGTCTCCCTGAACTCCCTACGTAAGTACCTCAGTGCTTATTCAACACCTCTACTTGGCACTTCAAGCTTAACATGCCCAAAGCCATACTCTTTTTTTTTTGTAGAGACAGAGTCTCACTTTCTCGCCCTCGGTAGAGTGCCGTGGCGTCACACAGCTCACAGCAACCTCCAGCTCCTGGGCTTAGGCGATTCTCCTGCCTTAGCCTCCCAAGTAGCTGGGACCACAGGCGCCCGCCACAACGCCCGGCTATTTCTCTCTTTTGCAGTTTGGCCAAGGCTGGGTTTGAACCCGCCACCTTCGGTATATGGGGCCGGCACCCTACTCGCTGAGCCACAGGTGCCGCCCTCAAAGCCATACTCTTGGTTCTCCTCTCCTTTTTTCCTCCAGGTATTCTCTTTTGTTGAAAAGATTTAACCAACATATATTTTTAAAGTTATTTTTATAGACTTGTAGGTATGGGTATGGGTATGTTGTGTAGTGGTGAAGTCTGGGCTGTCTGTCTAACCACTAACTGATTAATGTATGCAGTATCCATTAGGTAACTTCTCATCCCACACCCCTCTCCCAGCCGCTCACCCTTCCAAGTCTATTACTCACTCGCTATGTCCGTGTGTACTCATTATTTAACTTCCACTTATAAGTGAGAACATGTCATATTTGACTTTCTGTTTCTGAACTGCTTCACTTAAGACAATGGCCTCCAGTTCCAACCTGTCCTCGCAGTAAATGACACCTCCTATTCTTAGCATCTCAGGCCAATAACACTGGAGTCATCCTTCGCTCTCTTCACACTCCATGTCTAATTTATTAGCAAATCCCATATTTTAGACCCTACACTTTTATATTGAAGTCTATGGCTATCTTAGAACTTTTGGTGACAAACATTACAAATATCCCAGAACAATTTTAAATTGACTGTAGTACTTATCTTGTTTGAATTTACATAGTTCATTTTTCTAACAATAAGTATAAAAATTTGTACTGTTTCATATAAGTTATCTTTTCCTTATTCTTTAAATTCAGCTCCTCATTTCTTTCCATGACATTATTTTGGAACCTTAGAGTATCAATGAATATATTCTATACCCCATCCAGATTTGTGCCATCTGCACATGCTTTAAAGATATACATCTATATTTTCATCAAACTCATTGATGAAAACATTATATAAGACAAAGCTGAAGACATATTTTTTTCTCCAAGATGCAAATCAAGCATTCGTCAGGACTGCTACACATTCAGTAAATCACTTGGCAAATCTACCTAATTGTGTTACTGTCCAGTTCACATACTTCTATCTTCTTTTTTTTTTTTTGAGACAGAGCCTCAAGCTGTCACCCTGGATAGAGTGCTGTGGCATCACAGCTCACAGCAACCTCCAATTCCCAGGCTCAAGCGAGTCTCCTGCCTCCGCCTCCCAAGTAGCTGGGACTACAGGCG
>CAUYRH010012094.1:0-16477 GCA_963574655.1 Perodicticus potto | reverse complement strand
TGCTGAGGAGACACTTGTGCCTTCGTGTCTCCTTCACTTTACACTTGGGACTAAATGTGGAACCCCCATTTCCTATGCCTAGGTCAGTTTCTTGTGAATTTCCTAGGCCTGAATTCCATGGATGGACTGTGTCCATTCATTGATGCACTCGTTCACCTTCCCCCTGGCGGAAGGGACTGCATTCATTCGTTTCCTGGCCAAGGAACCCATACACCTATATATACCCTGAGGCTAAAGGCCTAGAGGAGGAGACGGGGAAAGACCGGGAGAGGAACGGAGAGAGCTTCTCTTTCCCTACTTGAAATCTCTCCCACTACCAGGAGCTTTGGTGTTTTCTGTATTCTTTTCTGTAAATCAATTCTGTCTTATCACGGACAGGTGGGGGGGGGGGGAATAATGTAATGAAGAATAATAAAATACATTTAAAAAAAAAAAATAGCCGGGTGTTATGGTGGGTGCCTGTAGTCCCAGCTACTTGGGAGGCTGAAGCAAGAGAGTCATTTAAGCCCAAGAGTTTGAGGTTGCTGCGCGCTGTGAAGCCATGGGGCACTCTACCCAGGGCAACATAGTAAGACTCTGTCTCAAAAAAAAAAAAAAAGCCACTCCTTGTGGCTCAAAGGAGTAGGGCGCCAGAGATGGCGGGTTCAAACCCAGCCCCAGCCAACCTCCCCTGCCCCGCCCCCAAGAAAAAAAACTTAGTCATTAAGATAAATAACATTTTTTTCAAACAAAAGTTTTCATGTTTATTCCTGAACTAGCTTATTAGTGCAGAGCATGTAAACAAAGAGAAAAATCATTTTCTCGATGAAATGTGTCTGTCCAGAGAGGGGTAATATTTTCAGCTTGATAAGGTAAGCTAGTAATGACCTTGATACAACATAAATATGTGTGCCATGTCATTTGCAATTTCTTTGGTTGCAGCTGTCGTTGTTTGGCGGGCCCGGGCTCAGGCGTACGTGGCTGGCGCCTTAGCCGCTTGAGCCACAGGCGCCAAGCCATAAAGTGATGCTTTCTTTTTTTGTTTTTTGTTTTTTTTTGTAGAGACAGAGTCTCATTTTATTGCCCTCGGTAGAGTACCGTGGCTTCACACAGCTCACAGCAACCTCCAACTCCTGGGCTTAGGCTATTCCCTTGCCTCAGCCTCCCGAGTAGCTGGGACTACAGGCGCCTGCCCCAGCACCGGCTATTTTTTGTTGCAATTTGGCTGGTGCTGGGTTTGAACCTGCCACCCTCGTTATATGGGGCCGGCACCCTGCTCACTGAGCCACAGGCGCCGCCTCATGTGCAATTTCTTATAGGCCCAGCTTGATTCTTCTTCAATGTCTCTTAACTTTGAGTTGTACCTGATTTTACTACCAGTTTTCCTACTAATCCACTGGGGAATGGGATGATTTTACTTTTGTTTCTTGGCCATAAATCGCTTGATTCTAAAAGTCTTGTGAGAAGACATGGTGAGAAATGGAGTCAGTTCTCCATAGTGGTGGAGAAAAAGAGAAAAGGGCAAAGGTTTGTTGTTTTAGTCTTGCTGTGTCACCCAGGCTGGAGTGCAGTGGTACAATCATAGCACATTGAAATCTTAATCCCCCTGCCTCAGACTCTGGAGTAGCTGGGACTACTGTACCACTATACCAATATTTTTTTAATCTTATTAATTTTTTTTTTTAGAGACAGGATCTCACTTTGTTACCAAGGCTATGATAAATGGTATGTTTGGCTTAGCACCTGTGGCTCAAACAGCTAAGGCGCCAGCCACATGCACCTGAGCTGGTGGGTTAAAATCCAGCCCGGGCCACCAAACAACAATGATGGCTGCAACCAAAAAAATAGCCAGGCGTTGTGGCGGATGCCTGTAGTCCCAGCTACTTGGGAGGCAGAGGCAGGAGATTCGCTTGAGCCCGAGTTGGAGGTTGCTGTGAGCTGTGATGCCACGGCACTCTACCCAGGGTGACAGCTTGAGGCTCTGTCTCAAAAAAAAAAAAAAAAAAAGATAAATGGTGTGTTTATTAATACCATATTTTAACAATGGAAATTAATGGTCTGGGCGGATGTGGTGACTCACGCCCATAATCCTAGCACTCCAGAAGGTTGAGGCAAGAGGATCACTTGAGCTCAGGAGTTGAGACTAGTCTGAGCAAGAGTGAGACCTCATTTCTACTAAAAATAGAAAAAGCTACCCAAATGTGGTGGCACTTGGCTGTAGTTCTAGTAACTCAGAAGGCTGAGGCAGGAGGATCACTTGAGCACAGGAGTTTGAGGTTGCAATGAGCTATCATGATGTCATTGCACTCTAGTCAGGGCGATAGTGCAACAATGCTATCTCAAAAGAAAAATAGAAATGGATGTTTTAAATCTATTGTGAAAAAAATAATTTTTCAAGATCAGAGTGCAGCCAACCCACTTTGGCACCTGAGCAAAAGGGAAAGTATCCGGTACATTGATCCTGTCTTTTTTTTTTTTTTTTTTCAGTTTTTGGCCTGGGCTGGGTCTGAACCCGCCACCTCCAGCATATGGGGCCAGCAACGCACTCCTTTGAGCCACAGGCGCTGCCCTGATCCTGTCTTTATTTGGATTTTTTGGCATTAATAATTTTTGCATTAATTTTGATTTGAAAAAAAATACTGCGTTAAGGTGTTGTACATCTTTTTTTTTTTTCCTGAGTCAGAGTCTCATTTTATCAACCTGGGTAGAGTGTCCTGGCATCACAGCGCACAGCAACCTCAAACTTTTGGGCTCAAGTGAACCGCCTGACTCAGCCTCCCAAGTAGGTGGGACTATAGGTGCCCACTACAACCCCCGGCTAGTTTTTCTATTTTTTCTTTTAGTAGAAATGAGGTTTCACGCTTGCTCAGGCTGGTTTGCTGAACTTGCTCCCAAGTTCAAGCAATCCCCTGGCCTTGCCATCCCAGAATGCTAGGATTACAGGTGTGAGCCACCATAGCCAGCCTGGTATTGTACATCTTGAGCGGTGGGTGCCCTTTTAAATTTTGCTCCTGGGCGGCACCTGTGGCTCAAAGGAGTAGGGTGCTGGCCCCATATGCCGGAGATGGCAGGTTCAAACCCAGCCCCGGCCAAAAACTGCAAAAAGAAATAAATAAATACAAATAAATAAATAAATAAATTTTGCTCCCATAGTTGTATAACTCACTGGCTTCACCCTTAACCCCACACCCAAATCCTCTGCTTTATTCTGAGAAATCGAAATCCAGTCTGCCCTCCTTATCAATGGGTTCCTCAGCTGTGATTTCAATCAACGTTGGAGAGAAAATATTTGGAAAAAAATGGATGCTTGTATCTGTACTGAACATGCACAAACTTTCCGCCTTGTCATTATCCCCTAAACAATACAGTATAACAACTAATCACATAGCATTTACAATGTGTTTGGTACTTTAGAGATAATTGACAGTATGCAGGAGGATATGTATAGGTTATATTCCAATATCACACCATTTATGTGAAGGAGTTGAGCATCTGTATACTGTATCACAGGTAAAGGGTACCACAATCAAAGTAATTAACAATTTAAAATAAAATAAAGAACACATTATACTGACAATGAAAGTCACCTGTGTTTACTACCCCAATTCCATTCCCCTCCAGTACTGAAAAAACTTACTGAATAAAAATAATAATACTGAACAATTACTGCCCCTCTGCTCAGTGCTTTACAAGAAATTATAGTCATTTGTTGCTTAATGACAAGGTTATATTCTGAAAAACATGACATTAGTGATTTTGTTGTTGTGTCATAGAGTGCACTTTCACAAACCTAGATGGTACAGCCTTCTATACAACGAGGCTGCATGGTATAGCCCCTTGCTCTTGGACTACACACCTGTGTACAGCATGTTACTGTACTAAATATGAGAGGTAACTACAACCCAATGACAAGTATTTATGTATCTAAATATATCTAATAGTTTGGTATGGTGGCCCATGCCTGTAATCCCAGCAGTCTGGGAACCTGAGGTAGGTGGATTGCCTGAGCTCACAAGTTCGAGACCAGCCTGAGCCAGAGCGAGACCCCATCTCTAAATTAGCTGGGGGTTGTGGCAGGAGCCTGTAATCCCAGCTACCAGGGAGGCTGAGGCAAGAGAATTGCTTGAGCCCAAGAGGTTGCTATGAGCTAGGCTGAAGCCACAGCACCCTACTCAGGGCAACAGAGTGAGACTCTGTCTCAAAACAAACAAACAAACAAATAAATAAATCTAAACATAGAAAATGTACAGTAAAAAACGTGATATTAGAGGCTGTAGTGGTTCACGCCTGCAGTCCTAGCACTCTGGGAAGCCAAAGCAGGTGGATTGCCTGAGCTCAGGAGTTCAAGACCAGTTGGAGCAAAAGCGAGACCCCAATCTCTACCAAAACCAGAAAAAACTAGGTAAGCTTTGTGGCAGGCACCTGTAGTCGCAGCTACTTGGGAGGATGAGCCAAGAGGATGGCTTGAACCCAAGAGTTTGAAGTTGCTGTGAGCTAGGCAGAAGCCACAGCACTCTATTCAGAGCAGCAGAGTGAGCCTCTGTCTCAAAAAAATAAAATAAAATAAAATAAAGAACTAAAATGAAACAAACAAACAACAAAAAAATGGTGTTAGAATTTTATGGCACCGCTTTTGCAAATGTCCCTTGTTGACTAAAACATTATTATGCCGCCCATGACTACAATTCATTTAAGCCTTTTAACAACCCTATGAGGGAGAGGCTTCTATTATCATCCCATTTTAAGATGAAGAAAGTGAAGGACAGAGCAATAAACTCTCACTATTACCATGCGGTAGTGCCAGGATTTGAACCCAAAGCAGCCTGAATCCACCTTAAGCAGGATAAGTAGCCTGTGCTCAAACCTGCTACTTTACACACTTTTCTGAAACTTTATATACATTTTCACTTAATATTTTTGTTAGTAATTTCTTTAAATAGTATCAGATTGTATCATTTATTTTGCTTGTTTTTTTTGTTGTTGTTGTTTGTTTTGAGACTGGGTCTCACTCTGTCACCTAGAGTGCAATGTCATCATCATATCTCATTGCAACCTCAACTGCTAGGCTCAAGTTATTGTCTTGCCTCAGCTTCCCAAGCAGTTAAGACTACAGGCATGTGCCACCATGCCTGGCTAATTTTTTTTTTGCTGGAGACAGGATCTTCACTATGTTGCCCAGTTCAGTCTTGAACTCCTGGGTTCAAATGATCCTTCCAGCTTGGACTCCCAAAGTGCTGGGATTACAGGTTTGAGCCACCAAACCCAACATGTATCATTTATTTTCTATCTGCTTCTTCTTTTTTTTTTTTTTGTAGAGACAGAGTCTCATTTTGTCGCCCTCGGTAGAGTGCCGTAGCGTCACACAGCTCACAGCAACCTCCAACTCCTGGACTTAGGTGTTTCTCCTACCTCAGCCTCCCGAGTAGCTGGGACTACAGGCGCCCGCCACAACGCCTAGCTATTTTTGTTTTTGCAGTTCGGCTGAAGTCAGGTTTGAACCCGCCACCTTCAGTATATGGGGCCGGCGCCCTACTCGATGAGCCATAGACGCCACCGTCTATCTGCTTTTTTAATCCTTCCTGAACATGATGTTTTTGAGACAGTCTTGTTGATGCATTTAGTTCTTCTAGTATCAGATAAATCTATTCCCATTTCTTTCTCTGGCCCCTACTTACTCATGGACACTTGGTTTGCAAAGAACGTTATCTTTTGAGCAAGACAATCCTCATTGAGTTCCTCCTCTGGTAAGAATCCATCAGTGGCTCTTACTCTCCTCAGGGTCAAGTCTAAACTCCATAGAGAGGCTGGAGCCCCCTTCCCCCACCATCTGCAGCATTTGGAGCCTGTCTCCTCAGCTCAGGCTCCTAGGCACTAAACACTCCTGCCATGCCCTGTGATGCTTGGTTTGTCCATTCACTCATCTTGAAGCTATTTATTAAGCACCTACTATGTGTTAGACTCTGTCTTAGGAACCAAGGACCCAGCAGCGAACAAGACAGATTTTTGCACTTGGAGAGCTGGCGTCTTCCTTGGAGAGACAGATAAGAAACAAAATACGAGAGAAAATGTATTAAAATTTACAAGAAAGAAAGATCAATCCACATGAAGGGTAGAGGTTAATAGGAATGAGGTAGGCCTTGTTTTGGGTAGAGGTGCAGTTGGGAAGACTTCTCTAAGGAGACAACACTTGATCAAAGACAGAAATGAAGTGACAAAGAAAGAATGCCAACTTGAGAAGGAAAAGCATAGTAGACAGAGGGAACGGCCAGTGCAAAGGCACATTTGAGGAGTAGCAAGGATGAGTAAGGTGCCGGCCCCATATACTGAAGGTGGCAGGTTCAAACCCGGCCTCGGCTGAACTGCAAAACAAAAAAATAGCCAGGCGTTGTGGTGGGTGCCTGTAGTCCCAGGTACTCGGGAGGCTGAGGCAAGAGAATCACCAGAAGGTCCCAAGGTGCCAGAAGGTCCCAGGTTTTCCTTTCCCATCGCTGGGCCTTTGTTACTAGTGTTCCTTCTACCTGGCACTCTTTAGTCACCTGGAATCTTCTGCTTTCCTTTCCTTCACACCCCTCCCCTTCTTTTCTTCTCTCTCTCTCACATCCCAGAATACTTCAGGGTCTTTCTTTCTTTCTTTCTTTCTTTTTTTTTTTTTTTGAGACAGAGCCTCTAGCTGTCATCCTGGGTAGAGTGCCGTGGCATCACAGCTCATAGCAGCCTCCAACTCCTGGGCTCAATCAATTTTCCTGCCTCCGCCTCCCAAGTAACTGGGACTACAGGCGCCTACCACAATGCCCAGCTATTTTTTGGTTGCAGCCACCATTGTTGTTTGGCAGGCCTGGGCTGGATTTGAACCCGCCAGTTCAGGTGTATGTGGCTGGCACCTTAGCGGCTTGAGCCACAGGCGCTGAGCCAGGGTCTTTCTTTTTAAAGGCAAGGTATTTCTTTGTTGCCAAGGCTAGAATGCAGTGACATAATTATAGCTTACAGTAACCTTGAACTCCTGGGCTCGAGGGATCCTCCTGCTAAAGTGCTGGAATCGAGCCACTGCACCCATGCTGCACCTGACAATTTTCTAACTTGTCCTTCATAACTTAATTCCAACGCCAGTCCTTCTGAAAAGTCTGTGCTGGCTGCCTCCACAGGCCTCCATAGACCTCCACAGGCCTGGGATACCTTTCACCTGGCACTTCACATTGTGTCCATCCCTTCCTTCTACAGAGACTAAGGTGGCACAACTGTGCCATTTCAAGAGAGGTGTCCCATTGAAAATAGATCAAAAAGGACCACAGGCCAGAAATGACAGGGTATGGGAAGATCTCTCATAGGAGGTGACAATTGAACAGAGAAACAGAGACCTAAATAAATAAAAGGGTCCAGCTTTGGGGAGATGTGATAGAAGAATATTCAAGACCAGAAAACAGCCGGCACAAAGGCCCTGTGCTTGGAAATAAGGTTAGAATATTTGAAGAACGCAGTGAAAGGCAGAGTTGCCAGATGGGAGTGAGGAGAATGGGGTGGCTGGATGGGTAGACAGAGAACCCTGCCTGACAACACCACCTTATAGACCAGATGAAGGGTGAAAAGTATTTCGTAACACTGCTGGGAAGCTGGGGGCAGGGTGCAGGTTTTCCAGCTGGGAGAGGCAGTGGTGGAGGTGGTGTGATTTGGAGCTTCTAAGACCCCTGGGGGGATTGCAGTTGCAGGGATACGCTGGTGCAGGTATGTTTTTTTTGGAGATTTTACAACTATTCTTTTGTCTCCTCCTTTAAAGCCCATAGTGCGACTTGTTTCCAGTGCCACCAAAGTCCCTAGCAGGCATCCATAAATGTTTATTGAATCAATGAATGCTGGAAGGTTGGAGCAAGAATCTGGCAGGTTTCCCCAGCTCCATCCAAGGAGTCAGCATGGAAACTGGCAGTCAGGCCCGTCCCTGGGAAAGGTAGTTCTTGCCAACCCAGTCTCTGGGATCCCTAGAAATCTCTCTCTACCTTGTCCTCCTCATCTGTAAAATGGGTGGGCTGGAGAATTAGAAGGAGACACCATGTTCCTCAGGGCAAGGACCATAAACACCCTGCTTTGACGATTGAGGTGAGGGGCTCTTCAGTTTTCTCATCTGCAAATCAAGAGCAAAATAAACTATCTTGTGGAGTTCTTTAAGTCAGTTAACAAACATTTGAGGAAAAGCTAGAAGGCAATGTGGCTAGAGTGAGGGCGGGGGAGAGGTAGGAGGAGCTGAGGGCTAATCCCGATGGGCCTTGTGGGCTGCAGAGAGGACTTGCGCTTTTCGTCTGAGTGAATTAGGAGCCATTAAGGGTTTTAGGCAGAAAAAAGGTAGCGTCCTGACTTAGGTGTTCATAGGCTGTCTTGGGCTATCCTGGGAACAGACGGTGGAGATCAGGAGGGAGCTGGATGGTGGGGGTTAGACTTGGAGAGAAGTTGTACAGGTTCCGGATCAGTATAATTCTTCTCTTACGTCTCTCTTTACCTGTTAAAATCCCCTAAAGACTTGCCCAGTGTTAAAAAGTAGAGAGAAAACACCGCGTCCTGATCTCTAGGACGACTGAAGCCACGCAGAGCCACGCGTAACCAAGGTACCCCGCAGCCTTGGACGCTTTGGTTGGTCCCGGAGGGCGCCAGAGTGCAGGCAACGCCGCCAGGGAGCGCTCCCCGCCGGGAGCCCTCGGGGACCAACGTTTGGCTCCCTCTCCGGGTTTCTGAGGGAGTGTTGGGTCTGACCGCAGCTACGAACCGAACTACAAGTTCTGGAGACTCCGGAGACTTCGGAGAAATTCCGCAGAGGCCTCCACCCTCCACTTGAGCACGAGCCTGCATTTATGGAGCACCATTTGCCTGCAGCAGCCCTGAAAAAAAAGAGGCTGGTCCCCATTTTACAACGGTGGAAACGGTGGCGTAGCGGCCACAGTGTGCCACAGGACCAACAGTCAGAAGCCAACTTAGGGTTCAGGTCCCTTTTAATAATAATGACAATAACATTAAAAGTGACAGCAGGCCTGATAGCATTGGCTCACCCCTGTAATCCCAGCACTCTGGGAGGCCTGAGATATGAGGATCGTTTGAGGCCAAGAGTTACAGCAAGAGTGAGACCTGTCTCCACAGAAAAAAGAAAAATTAGCCAGGCTTGGTGGTGCGCACCTGTAGTCCCTGCTCAGGAGGCTGAGGTAGGAGAATAGCTTGAGCCCAGGAATTTGAGGCTGCAGTGAGCTGTGGTGATGCCACTGCACTCTAGCCTGGGCAACGGAGGGAGACCCTGTCTCAAAAAATAAAACAAACAAAACACAGCAGCTAACATCTATTAAGCGCCTAGTGTATTCTCAATAGTTGGTATGCACTGTCTCATTTAATTTCACCAACACCAGAGAGGAGCGTACATCCTTCTTCCAATCCAATTTCGCAGATGAGGTGCGCTTTGGGATTTGGGGCTGCCTCAGGCACGAGGAGCTGGGATTTGAACCCAGGTCCACCCAGAGCTTGTTTCCAGGCAGTGGGGACACTTCTATGCCCGCGAACGGGGGACCATGGGTTCAGCCGACTTGAGCTTGTAAATATGTAGGGAATTAACTACTGTGTGTGGTTTTAGAGGGGTTCCGGGAGGCCCAAAGGCCTCCGCTTCTCTCCACCTGAAAGGAGCTCATCCTTCTTTTCGGATTCCCACGCGTTCGAATGGGGGAAACCCTCCGCAGAGTGAAATGGTCGCGGGACCCAGTACGAGGCGAGGAAAGGAGAGGAGCAGAAGGGCGCTCTGGGTGGGAGGCGGGAGGGGGCCTGCAGGCCAGACCCTGCAGCCCGGGGGCCAATGGGAGCCCCACCCCCGCGGCCCCGCCCCCTCCCCGGGCGCCGACCTCCGGGGTCACGTGACCCGGCCGGGCAGCCGCTGCTGGGGCCGGAGGGCGCGGCGCGCGGACGCGGCGGCCTGGCCAGGCGGGGCCGGAGCAGAGCAGGCCGGAGCGGGCCAGGCGCTGGGGAGGGTCGCGCCGCGCCGCTCCCTCCCCGCCCCGCGCGGGGCGCACGCGCGCTCCTCTCGCCGCCCCTCCCTCCGCGCGGGGACCCCCTGGCGGGTGGCAGGAGGACATGGCCAGCGACGCTGTGCAGGTAGGCGCACCTGCGTCCCTATCTGTGGGGTGGCCCGACGGCGCCGGGGACCCCCACCTGCGCGCTGGTGGGGTCTCCTGGACCCGGACGACGAGGAAGGGGACCTCCCAAGGGCCAGGCGCCCCCTCCCTGGGCCGGGACCGTGGAGCCAGCATGGGCCCCTTCTTGGCTGGTGGAAGTACCGATGGGGATTCAGCGGGCGAGGACGGTCCCGGAGGCCCACGCCGTATCTCCAAACTCGGCCCTTTCCCGAGAATTATAGGGGGAGCGGCGAAGGCGCGACTTCGGGTGTCTGTGGCTATGTGTCCCAGTGCTTGTCGTAGCCCCCACTCATCCCCCTGTCCAGCTTTGGGTTCCTGGCAGGTGCCGCTTCACCTGGGACAGGTGTCTGGCGCGGTGCCCCTGGAGGGGAGGAGGCCGCCCGGCCCGCGCCCCTCCCCCTCACAACAAAGCTTCAGCCACGGTCTGTTTCTAGACTGAGCTTTATGATGGTCGGGACGCCACCCAGATTGGCACCTGTTGGCGGAAGTGCCTGAATCCCTTCATTAGGTCAGGGGACTGGGAACCCTATCTCCACCCTCCAAGCTGTCAGGTAGAACCTTATCCCAGGTGGGGAGTGTCCAGGTGAGAAGGCCAGGGGTGCTCCCATACCTGGAATCGTTTATGCATGGACAGCAGGGCAGGGCTGGGCTGGGCTGGATCACCAACCCCCACAACACACACAAGCACATGTGACTGGCAGCAGCTTGCCAGCCCAGCCAGGTTCTTCCCATGCCACCTGGTGGGCATCATTGCCTTGGACTCACCTTTCCCATCTGTGACAAGCAGGACCAGTTGACCTCCAACTTCCTTAGGTTAAGTGATCCAAATCTGAGACATGTATGTGCCTCTGGTGTCTCCATAAGTACCTTACCATTCAGTTCATTGTCCTGTGGTTGCTGTGTAACTGAGTTCTTGTCTCCTTCTGCACCTGCCCTGTCCCCTCTGTGTTTTCCCTGTGACCCCCATGACTGCCCCCACCCCCAGCCTTGCTGATGGCCTGCCAGCCTTGCCGAGGAGCTGGGCGTATCTGGTGTTGCCGATCACACAAGGTCAGACCTCGGGCGGGATGGGCCAGGGTCCCTGCCTCCACCTGCCGGCCCAGGGAGGGCTATGTAGGAATCTCCTCCTCCTGGTGCATCTATGCATGCACTTGGCATAGCCCACACATGACCCAGACAGGCTGTGATTCCTGGAATGAGGCTGGACCCACACCCTTTCCATCTTTTGCCCACTTTCCTCCTCCCGCCTGGTCATCCCTTTCTCATGGCTGCTTGGGCCCCTTGCTGCCCTGTCCCCTGTGTCCCAGTGTGTGCTTGTCTATTCTGTGTCCTGCAAACGGATGTCCTGTCCAGATTCCGGAAATGCTCAAGGCATTGAAATCTCCCGGTGGGGTGGTCTAGGTCTCTGGCTGCTTTAGAAAGAGGAGGAGGTATGAGGCCCTCTGTTGTCTGGGGTCTTCAGTTCCGTGGTGGGAGACAGAAGAACAGGGACTCCCCAAGGCCAGGCCAGGTCCCTGATTGCTGGGTTTACCTTGCTGGCCCTCAGGTGACCCCTTGGCCCTGGGTAGAAGTGAGTCACCCAAGGGAGGAGGCCTCAGGAGGCCTAGCCTCTCTCCCTCTCTGTTTTACATATTCTCTGGCTTTAGCTACTAGAGGTGGGGCTTAGGGAGGCTGCTCCTCCTCCTTGCCTGGACTTTCCCCATGTGAGCTGGCCCTGCTCCTGCCTGTACCCTGCTCTGCCTGCTGGGGACAGGGTGGGGCCTGGTTGAGTGAGGGTGGTACTAGGTGAGCCTAGGTTTAAATCTCAGTGCTAACACTTCCTTGCTGTGTGACCTGGCCCTGAGCCTCAGTTCTGCCATGGGCAAAATGGGATAAACAGAGTGTTCATGGGGGAAAGAGATGGCCAAGCACATCATCCAAGCACATGGCAGGCAGGGGCCACTGTGAAATTATTCCTTGTAAGCTCATGATCAGCAGCTCAGCTCCACATCCTTTAACCCAGGGTTTCTTGGCCTCAGCAGTCCTGACATTTGGAACTGGGTCATTCTTTGTGGTGGGGGCCATCCTTTGTACTACAGGATGTTGGCCAGCAACCCTGGCCTCTTGGTCTAATAGATGCCACCTCCCCACCCATAGTCATGACAAACAGAAGTATCTCCAGATGTGTCACATGTTCCTTGGGGAGGGGATGAAATCCTTCCCCCACTGAAAATTGCTATTATCTCTCTGAGCCTCAGTTTCCTTACCTTTAAAGTGGGAAGAATAACAGAAACTACTCAGGTTTATTAGCAAAGTTTGGTTTGTTCATGGGGGTGATGCTCTTGGCCTTGGCCTGTAGTGATACCCCCTGGGGGCAGCTCCCCTCAAGATCAGTCAAGAGCCAAGGATACCTTTCCTTGTCTGTGATTCTCACAGCTAAGGGCAATAATGCACATGGGCCATTTCCTAGTCAGAATTTGGATTCTAGGTTCTCTTGTTTTAAATTCTGGCCCTGGCTCGGCGCCTGTGGCTCAACGGGCTAAGGCGCTAGCCACGTACCCCTGAGCTGGCAGGTTCGAATCCAGCCTGGGCCCGCCAAACAACAATGACGGCTGCAACCAAAAAATGGCCGGGCGTTGTGGTGGGCGCCTGTAGTCCCAGCTACTTGGGAGGTGGAGGCAGGAGACTCGCTTGAGCCCAGGAATTGGAGGTTGCTGTGAGCAATGATGCCAAGGCACTCTCTCCAGGGTGACAGCTTGAGGCTCTGTCTCAAAAAAATAAATAAATAAATTCTGGCCCTGTCTTCTCCTGGTTGTGAGACCTTAGAGAAATTCACATCACCACTCTAGGCCTCAGCTTCCTCATCTTGAAAATGGGTGATAATAGCACCCATGTTATGGAGTTGCAGTAGTTGACTTAGATGAAGTTTGTAGTAACTACTATCCATGCAGATGGTCCCTGACTTGGAATGGTTTGACTTAAATTTTTCAGTTTTACAGTGGTATAAAATCGAACCTAGTCAGTAGAAGCTATTCTTCAAGTACCCATACAATCATTCTGTATTTTACTTTCCGTAAAGTATTAATAAGTTACATGAGATATTCAACTTTATTATTAGATAGGCTTTGTGTTAGATGACTTTGCACAGCCAATGTAAGTCACAAGTCCTCCTAGTACATTTAAGGTAGGCTAAGCTAAGCTATAATGTTTGGTAGGTTAAGTGTATTTCTTTCTTTTTTGGTAGAGATGAAGTCTCACTAGTTTGCCCAGGCTAATCTCTAACTACAGGCTTCAAGCAATCCTCCTACCCCAGCCTCCTAAATTTCTGGGATTGGAGGCATGAGCCACTGTACCTAGCTTGTTAGGTGTATTAAATGCATTTTCAAACATAAAATATTTTCCACTTGGCTCAGCGCCCATAGCTCAGCGGTTAAGGTGCCAGCCACATGCACTGGGGCTGGTGGGTTTGAACCCCCACTCTAGCCTACTAAACAAAAAATAGCTGGCATCGTGGTGGGTGCCTGTAGTCCCAGTTACTTGGGAGGCTGAGGCAAGAGAATCACTTAAGCCCAAGAACTTGAGGTTGCTGTGAGCTGTAATGCCACGGCACTCTACCGAGGGTGACATAGTGAGACTGTCTCAAAAAAAAATTTTTTTTTTTCCCACTTAACCATGGATTTACTGGGATGTAACCCATTGTAAGTTAAGGAGCATTCGTAATTGTATTTGAGCTTTGGTGTGTGCTTAGCAAGTGGTTTGTGGGCTGCTGGTTTTGGGGTATTTTTGTCCCCCAGTGCTGTCTCCTAATGGTGCAGGCCTTATGCAGGTGCTACTGGGCTGGCTGGGACCCTAGAACTCTGAGCTGTGGTCAGCAGCAGTTGGCAACTGGACTGAGAGGAAGCAGGAAGTTGGGATGGTCTGTCTGCAGGAAGAGGACCTTGCCTCTGCAGAACTGGCTGTTCTGACCCTGAAGGGAAAGCCAGGGACAAGGGGTGGGCAGGAGGCTCTGGCCACAGGGAAACATGCAGGTAGTGGCAGGGCTGGAAGCCCGTGGGAGCATGAGCACGCTGTGGAGGCCTCAGGGAGTGTGCATTTGTGTGTGAACTTGTGTACATGCATGAGTGGAGGTGTGCATACATGTGTGAGCATGTGTACATGCACGAGCACATGGGCCCGGTCCACTCAGGCTGGTGGGAGTATGTATCATACAGGTCCCGCAGAAACACTTCCAGGCATTTGCAAATAAGTGTATACTCAGTAGGCACAATAATGTGCAAACCTGGGTACCCTTGTTGCAGACAGACCTGTCAGTGTAGAAATGTGCACACACTTGTGAGCCTGTGTTCTATGCACCTGTCTATATGTATGTGAAAGTGTGTGCACACCCAAGTCAGCCCTTGGAGCCTGTGTACCCTTGTGGGAGCCTGTTTATCGTGTATACACAATCAGCAGGTGAGTGTGCACACAATGAGCACCTTGGGCATCTTCTCGGGCCAGGGAATTAGTGCTGTCCCTGGGTTTCCTCTGGAGGAGTGGGTTTGGCCCCAGAGTAGGGTGCTGATGGGAGGGTCCGCTAGATGCCCCTGTGCCCCAGAGCTCACCCGGCGCAGGGGGTGCTGGGAGCTAGCAGGAAAGAGGAAGTGGCAGCCAAGAGGCCCTGGTGGGGCTGAGGTTCAGGAAGAGGGCGGGGTCCTCAGCCTGGACCCAGGATGGCGGAGGCCGGTCCCCCTTCGGAGCCGGAGCTGGAGGTGGGGTCTTGGATTCCTGTGGGGGCAGGCAGAAGGAGACCCTAAGTAGAATAGACCAGAGGCCCTGTCCTGGGTAACTCTCAATTTGGGGCGAGGAGAGATGATGAGCTGCTGCCTCACACTTCTCTGGAGGATGAAAATATCTGGGTCCTTTGGGGCCCCCAGGCTGGGGAGATAGAGGAGGAAGGAGACGGGGCTTTGCTTTTTAGGGTCCCAGAGGGAAGATGAAGCCTTCCCCCAGGACCCTGTAGTTTGGGGGCATAGCAGAGAGAACTCAGGGTTTGCCTGTGAGATCCCTAGTTTGGAGTGTAGCTGAGGGAAGATGGCCCCTGTCCTTGTGATGGCACAGTTTAAGGGTACACCAGAGGGGAGATAGAACCTATCCTTGGACCTCCTATGTTTTAGAGGGCAGCAGAGAAAAGGAGTCCTCCCTTGGGGCTCTGCTTGTTTGGGGAGCAGCAGAAGGGAGACAACCTGTTCTAAGGAATCCCCATTGTGTGGGGTACTGTGGTGGGGCTACAAGGGCCTGCCCTCCAGAATCCCACTACATAAGGGACAGAAAAAGGGAGACAGGGTTATGCCTGTTGAGTCCCCTAGCCTGAGGAACCAGGGAAGAAAGAAGGCCCTGACATTGGGACCACCTAGTTTTGGGGATCAGAAGAGTAGAGCAGGCCCTGTCTTTGGAGCTCCAGTCTGGGTGGAAGCTGGGCCAGGCTGGTCATGTGCAGTCTTTAGGAGGTCCCTGATGCTATCTATCTCTCACAGAGTGAGCCACGCAGCTGGTCCCTGCTGGAGCAGCTGGGTCTGGCGGGGGCAGACCTGGCAGCCCCTGGGGTACAGCAGCAACTGGAGCTAGAGAGAGAGCGGCTGCGGCGGGAGATCCGTAAGGAGCTGAAGCTGAAGGAGGGCGCTGAGAACCTGCGGCGGGCCACCACTGACCTGGGCCGTAGCCTGGGCCCCGTGGAGCTGCTGCTGCGTGGCTCCTCGCGCCGCCTAGACCTACTGCACCAGCAGCTGCAGGAGCTGCATGCCCACGTGGTGCTGCCTGACCCCGTCGCCACCCCAGGTGAGCTGGGCCCCCCTCCAGGGTGCGAGTCCCCAGGGGTTCCACTGTCCAGGGTCTGGCCCTGATCTCCAGGGAATAGCACACCAAGACCCACAGAGCCACCAACACCCAGAGAAGTACACACATAGTTACACCCAGACAGCACCCAAAATATTCAGAGAAACACACAGTCACGCTGCCACCTGGATAATACTCCAAATGCGCACGTTGTCAAAATACCTAAAGATACAGCCACTCCAGGACCCAGACAACACCCAAAATGTACACTCCATGACAATACCTGGAGACATGGCCACACCAACACCCAGACAGCACCCAAAGATGAGTACATTGTCGCGCAAACACCCAAAGACCCTCATACAAATACCCGAAGACTCATACACCAACACTTAAATGGTACCCAAAGACTCTTTTTTTTTTTTTTTGAGACAGAGCCTCAAGCTGTCACCCTGGATAGAGTGCTGTGGCATCACAGCTCACAGCAACCTCCAATTCCTGGGCTCAAGCGAGTCTCCTGCCTCCACCTCCCAAGTAGCTGGGACTGTAGGCGCCCG